>WSTG01000071.1:0-36625 GCA_019616325.1 Ceratobasidium sp. 394 | reverse complement strand
AAATGTAGTGAAAATGTAAAAGCCCCACTTTTTCATTACGTTTTGCGAGGCCTGAAAATCCGACTCTCCCCCCAGTGCCTGCAGTGACCTCATAAAATAATTCGGATATTCCAAAGGCGTGAGGCCATCATACTACACTGTTTTTGTAATCGTAAACCGGTCCCACGAAGGGTCGAAAACTATATACGTACAGATACGCGAACATAGAAGCCGTTCGAAGACTTGCTCGATCGGCCCGACGCGAACCGGTCAAAATTCCCCTATCCTTACGGGGGCAATAGGTTCTGATAACCTGCCAGTTTGATCTTACGGAAAAGTGGCATTCGATATCTAACAATACAATAAAAGGTCACACAAACACGCAGTATCTTAGCTGAAGTGTAGGCCCATTTGACCTTTGGTGACCCAGCCTCGGAGACTTGGACTCTATTCTGCGCGTTTAAATGCCCAGGGTTAGGAAACCAAGCTTCTTCGCGGGGTGGGGTGCGGCATCCTGGGGTGCAAACTCACCGGTTCATTAGGCGCGTCTTGCAGGTAGCTCCTGTTCCAGTATATTTTGCACAATGCTCGCATTCTCTCGACATTGGGCCGCTCGACTGTACGCGGCGCCTACATTCGCAGTTGCCTGGTCCACACTCAACGCGCCGATCGTGGCAGAACCATCTGCTGCAAACGTGATAGGAAGGGAACCAACTCCAGATTGGCGGAGGATGGAGTGAAGCTCCATGAGACTGGACTTGAGCTGGATGATGTTCGCTAGTGACTATCCATTAGCCCAACTGCGATGTGCTCGTCCTGGTCATGGATGTACTTACAAGCAGCCTGCATTGAAGGATTTTCCGTTTCATAAGATCTTGCACTAGAAACCCATTCTTAGGCAACTCGACAACCCCAAGCTAAAGAACTTACAGGTCCTGCAAAATCGCCCCAGCCAGCTCTTGAACACGGGGTATAAATGCACTCAGAACGAGGGACGTGTTTTGTTTGAATTCCTCCGCGGCAGACATGGGGGCAGCAGCCATCCCAGAAAGATTCGAACCAGTCAAATCAAGGGACGGATGGGAATCCATCAGTGTGGGGGCTGGGCTTGTTGAAGTATGGAATGTCGTCTGCGCACTCAAGGCAGGCAGCCCAGACATTATTTGTGCCTTTGGTAGAGGGGGCAACGTACTCAAAAGTCCAAAATTGAGCTGGTTGGGCAGACCTGGAATTGGGGTGGTGCCGGTGAGAGGCAGCGATTCAGAGTTCATCGCGTGTTCTCTATCAAGCCGCAGAAGACTTTCCGAATCTGTCCAGGCCGGCGCAGATGGCAGGATTCAATTTACCAAGATGCCACGATCACCTCCAGATAATAAAACGACACCAATCCTTTGTACCAAGTCCAGTACTGGGAATATTATCGAACGTGCTGGGGCGTGACGTTGGTGAAGAACAAACGTGATTGGAAAACAGTTCGTCTTGGCTGAACGAAATCGGACAAGAGCCACAACCAGATGCGAGAATACTAGAGAACCAGCTGTGAAGAATATCTAAAAAAATCACCAGTGAAACTTCCTGCCTGTGGTCGTGCGAGTTCGCGAGGCTTGTTGATGCTTGTTGATGCCTGGGTGGTCCAAGTATATCAAATTTTCCATGGACCTTCTCCCTTTCCCTCGGGCCTCAATGACCGAGTCTTCATCTAGCCAAATTGTAGATGCATTTCGAACCTGGGCTGCCGACAACCAATTATTTATTCACCCTGCGCTCGAGTTTATCCCATGTAAGCAAGTGTCGATTACAACCTACTGGTTACAAACTAATACGCACTGAACCGCGAACTGCAGCCTCAAGTGGGTACGATGTATGCGCAAATATAGAGATACCATCGCATAGCAAAGTGTTATCTTGCCCTTTCGACGTCGCAATTACGGCTCCGCAGTCTAGGGCCGCAATTGAATCTTTATTTCAGGAAAATACCCCGAATACCACGAAGATTCTTCAAGGTTGGAATGAACGACAACTTGTATGCACATATCTTGTCCTTCATATCATCTGGACAGAAGTAAAACACAGGTGAGTACTCCAAACTCCTAGACACGGGGAAAGTATCTTACTATCGTTACAGCCCGCTGCCATCTATCCTCAGGCACCAACCCTACATAAACATGCTCCCGCCTCCATCCAAACTCCTTACGCCCCTGTACTTCAACAAAGACGAGTTAGATATGCTCAAGGGATCGAACTTGTACCCCGCAACACTGCAACGGCGCCACGAGTGGCAAACCGAGTGGAGACAATGCTTCGAGGAGTTGTCGTCAATCGACGTAGAGAAGTTAGCATCCGCATTTACATGGTATGTTGCCATGTATCCAACCAAAGGCATCCCAAACGCATTTAGTTTAGGGAGAATTACCTAGCTGCAGCCACTTACCTCTCATCTCGTGCATTCCCCTCAACACTCTTGTCCTCTTCACCTACAAACGCTTCGCCGGAAACCTCCCATCCGGTCCTACTCCCAGGGATTGATAGCTTGAACCACCGTCGTGCCGCACCAGTTTCCTGGATTTCCACAACTTCCAAGGACCATGACACGCTCGACCTTGTTCTGCACGATCCCGTACCAGCTGGAGCGGAATGTTTCAACAATTACGGCCCAAAACCAAACTCTGAGCTCATGCTTGGCTACGGCTTCGCTCTACCCCACAACCCCGACGATACAATCCTGCTCTCACTTGCCTCGTCCAACTCGACCGAGGCTAATATGGTAGAAATTGGGCGGGACGCGAAGAATGCGGAGCGGTTGTGGGAACTGGTGATGTCCAAGATGGCGGAAATGTACGAGCAGGACTCTGATGAAGAGGATGGAACGGGCCGGACATGGGAGATTGAACTTGAGACGGCGGAGACTATTATTGGTCTCACCAGGAAGAGGTTTCAACAGTTGCCTGAGGTGAAACGTGGAGTACAGGGGGTGAGGCGGGAGGTTGTCGATATGGTTGAATGTTACCTTGAGGGTGCGCACATAAAATTGGATTGATTGAAGAGGCTAACTGCTCCACTAGGCCAAAGGGCGATATTGAAGGAACTAGTCGAATGGACGCAGCTGAAACGTAGTGAAGCACGAGATAAAGCCATGGCTCAAGGCATAGACGTCGATTTAGACGATGGACTTGGTGAAGACGATAGCCAATAAATCTGAACAAGCGACTACTGTCTTTGGATAGACTTTGATTCTACCTCGCATTTAAATAGAAACATTAAGCTCACCAAACGTACATGCGCTGAGCCGGGTCTAGAGTGAATACATGGCACTGACCAACGTCCAAAGCGAAACAGTATCAAGTCGGCGTCTCCTTGGCCAAATCCCATTCTTTGGTCGCCCCCCGTTTCTTGTACGTCATGTCCATCAATCCTACTTCGCTTATGGGCGCAAAGCTGGCGGAAGATGCAATCGGAATCGAAGTACCAGCCTTCTCCTTTGCGCGTTTCTTGTCAAACTTGCTCTTCTCCTTGTCCTCCTTTGCTCGTCGTTTCTTCTCCTCCTTGTCCATCGCTCGGACCCGCATGACCTCAAGCATTCCTTCCCAACCTTCCCACTGGGGTCCTTCCAAGAGTCCCGACTTGCTCACGGTTGGTTGCGTTACGTCAAGGCGAGGGTCGTATGTCGGAGAGAAATACTTGTCCATCTTAGACGAGAATGATGGTGCGTTGTCATCTGGAAGTTGGTATTCGGGAGAAGGGGAGCGGGATGGAGAGTCGAGTTTGCGTGGGGTATCCGACACCGAATCGGACAGACGTGGCGTACCCTCATCGGTGCGATCACTATCCACCCTTTCTTTCTCTTTCCCCTTATCTTTGTGACCACGGCGACTCTCCTTGTCTTCGCGATCGACTTTGGCATGTTTAGAAGAACGGTCGCGGTGGGAATGGCGTTTGCTAGAACGGTCGTCCTTGTAGGATGGGCTCCGTTCCCGTTTACGGTCACTCCGCCGATCGTCATCCCGAGGGGACCTATACCTCCTTGGCGGGCTCTCGCTCCTCCTGGGGCTGCGGCTCCTATTTCGTGGAGTTCGACTTCTGGGCGAGTCTCGGTCTCGCCGGTGTGGACTCCTGCTCCGGTACCTTCGGCTCGAGCTTTCGCCGTCTCGATCTCGAGGGTAGCCCCGCGAACCCCTTGGCCCTTGTCCCATGAGCCTCTGTAAACGCATCCGGTCGCTGGTGGCCTCCTCTGCTCGTCGGCGTCGATCCTGCATCTCTTCCTGTCTCTTGGCCTCCTTAATTTGTTCTGC
This sequence comes from Ceratobasidium sp. 394, assembly GCA_019616325.1. Taxonomy (NCBI): domain Eukaryota; kingdom Fungi; phylum Basidiomycota; class Agaricomycetes; order Cantharellales; family Ceratobasidiaceae; genus Ceratobasidium; species Ceratobasidium sp. 394. Next base: position 32,357 of record WSTG01000071.1, on the reverse strand, counting down.
CGATTCGGCTTGAGCTTGAAGAATGACTCTATTGTGTTCGCTGACGTTTTTAACGAGAGAGTTGAGAAAGCGTTTGTTGGCTTTTGGGAGGTTGTTCTCCGGGCTGAGGTGGCTATTAGCGAAAAGGCATGAAGCGTTCTCGTAGTACTCACAGTCCTGCATTAGGCAAATAAGCACCAATCCCGTCCTTGGCATACTTTTCTGCTTTCGCCTTGGCCTCCTTGAGTATAAGCTCCGCGACGTGCCGGTCTAGGTCTTCGTCTGTGACGGTTTGTGGCACTGAAGCTCCCATGGAGGCCCTGACCAGAGAGCTGACTACGTTATTAAGTGAGGAACTAGATGCCATAGTATACGAGTAGTGTTGTGGGCATACGAGTTAGTCTAGTGAGCTGATAGGGGGAAGAGGTGGTACTCCAGCCTTGGAGTGTGTGGCAGGAAGTCACGTGATGTGGGGATTGAGCGCTGGAACTCGAGTTTAGAAAACACCACCACAGCGCGTGTGCTGATGAGCCTCGACCGTACTCCGTTTCTGGTCGAGATATAACCCTGGTCCCCCTGATCTTCGTAGCGAGTACCGCCTCCATTCCTTATCGCTCGCCCACTCCCGATGCCGCTGAACGCCTGGGGCAAGCTGCTGAAATCTCCACTTAGTTCAAGTGCGAGTAAATCCAGTCTATGTCTGAGCCCAGACACTCGCGGGTCTCCATACAACGAATCTTCGCTGAGGATTCAAGGAACCACCAGCGAACTGCACCTGGACCAGCAGAAGCTACGACCGTTGCGGTCGACCCCTTCTCGTACGTTTAGCCCAGTTAATGAACATCACCCTGCATCTCACCTTCAAGTAGGTCTCAATCGAAGCGTGAAGGCCCCTTCTAATGCCTCGGCTGACTCGTTCTACACGGCTGACCAGGACCGGCTTTCCGATTCCTCCCAACCATCCGAATCTTCTCAGCCTACTACCCAAGTTGAGGACATGACGCGAATAACTCTGCCAGAAAGAGAAGATACGGCCAAGGCGTTTGCTGACCGAGCTTGGAACGAGGACCCGACTTTTGTAGAGAGGGAGAAGTTGGTTGAGTGGCTCGGATCACCGTGAGTTTGTGGTGCGAGATGGTTGTTCACTTCAGTTAGCAAACTTACCTAGTTCTCGCGTCATAATAGAACGGAAATAAGGCAGCAGACTTTATCCTGTTACATGGCCAATTTTGACTTTGGCGGTGTGAATGTTGATGAAGCGATACGGTAAGAGCTTGCTTTTTTTTTTTTTTAATCCGAGTTTGTGTGACCACTTCCCCCAGTCGATTATGTCATAAATTGTACATCAAAGGGGAAACCCAGCAGATCGACAGAATCCTAGGGTCATTTAGCGAGCGATATATGGATCAGAACCCTAACGCAATATGGCGGTACACAGGCAAGTAATTCATATAAGAACTTACCCCGCTCATTTACGAATTTGATTTTGAAAGCAGATATTGTGCATGTCGTAACTTTTGCCATCATCTTGCTGAACACCGACCTTCAAGCGGCGGAACTGCAAGCCCATATTACCAGCAACCGCTTCGTTGACAACACAATCGAAGCTATCCGTTCGCAGTTACAAGAGCCAAACCTGGGTGTAACCACGCCGACTCATGAGAAGCTCTCGGCTCCAGAACATCTCCCCGATATTCAAGAACTTCCACAACCGCAGACCCCTACCTCGCCCGTCGTGTTCGCTAGAGCATCTTCTCCCCCAAACCTGGAACGGCACACATCGAACGCTCGTAACAGACTGAGCAGTTTCGGAAGCATCCCATTCAACCGTGATAGCTGGGTAGTCCCAGCTTCTCCAAATGAACGTGGGGACAACTCGATGGATCTAGCTGGTTCTGAACGATGGATAGTAGAAGTTACTCGCGAGCTCTCGGTGAGTGGCAGCCTACCCGAGTGTCAACATGAAGACTCAGTTTTCATAGGCAATTTACCATAACGTACGCAATCGGCCAATCCTTCAACCCAAGCCAGACGATACCCCGGCTTCTCCACAATCCAAGGTTGGAGGGGGTTTGCTTAAACGGGGTAGCGCCAAATTATACCATTCGCTACGCGGCGAAAGCCCATATGCTCAATCTTCAGGTTCTCCTTCCGCCTCTGGTGCAAGTTTTGTATCCGCCCTCGGCCATGTGAGTAGCATGTTTACCAACATAGGAGCTTATATTGATTATATGAGCAGCGAGTGTCGTCTTCTATGTCTTCTCTTCCTCTCTTCTTAGGTCTTACCTCCAGCCCATCATTACCTTCATCTACAATTTCAAACGCGGACCTGGCCAAATTTGCCGATTCACCATGGGCAAAGACCGGCCCAATGTTATGGAAGTCGATGAAACCGACGCCAGGGCGCATTGCCAAGCCCAAGCGATGGTTGAGTGTCGTGGCTGCAGTTCGAAACAGTACGCTGGACATGACCACCCCTTTACCGCCAGGGAGCACTGTGAGTTTGCCCACTGGCTGTCCCGGTGTAATCATCTAACGGTGAATTAGATGGCAATAGGCCGACGGCTAGGCACATTATCACTTTTACACGCTCTCGCTCAGGAGGTCCCGGCTCCCAAAGGCTCCAAAGTGCGCAGTTTCGGGCTCACACTCGCATCCGGCGAAACACACGTATTCGAGATCCAAGCCGCCTCAACAGGTCCTTCCACGGGCAGTCTCTGGAAGTCCAAGCCGAAGCCGACTATCGACCCAGATGCAGAGGTTCTTGCCTGGGTTCGCGCATGCAATTATCATGCGGCGCGGTATAGTCGAGCGCCCCTGCCGGATGGCGTGACAAACGTCGAGTATGGGTGGAACGGGGCTATAACAAACGAGGAAGACGACCGAAGCAGCATCAGTGCGAAAGCGCGTAACGTGTTGATTGATGACTGGGTTGCGCCCACGTTGCCCTCAATCGAGACGCAGTTGGATGCTGAAGCACAATTGGAGGCTTGGAACCATCAGGTAAAGATGTGCGATGCTGAATTCACGGAGCACGGAGAGCTGAGGGGCCGCATGATGAACTTGGTAAGTAGCCCGTTTAATTCTCCCCAGGATGATCGTTGACGCGCAATAGTATCGACCTGGGAGTGTTCAAGCTCAAAAGGCGTTGAGCAACTGGGAGAGGAAAGCGCAGTATCTCTTGACGGAGATCGTAAAGTATGAGACGTATGCTGAGATTTTGAAGACCACCGAACTTTCGACTCCAGTACCAACATGACATTTGTTTATTCGTGTACTTATATTTTTGTACATGCTGGACATTGTACTCGTACCATAATTGTAATAAAGTTCGTGCCTGGCAACGACGAGTCAGCTAAAGCTCGCACTCCAACACGCTCAGTACGGGACGGAAATGGCTCAGCAAAATTGAAGTGGTCGTCAATTGTGGCCAAAAGGCCAATCAGGCTCATTAAATCAGGTTTAGAAAAATCATTGACAGGTGCATGTATAAGACGAAACAATCGAGCCAAATCCCCAAACTCACCGAGAACAAGCTAGCAATTCTTGTCGATTTGTACCAGTGCGAGTCGACATGCCACGCTCTGGGGACGTCAGTCGTAACATTTCCTAAGCCTGGTGGTTGCTCTGTGAAGCCCCGTTAGACCCGAAGGTCCGATTGGCACTGCGAGACGGTCGGATGTCTACGTCGTGCAGCGTGGCATTGCTTCAGCAGAGAACCAGCACAACCAAAACCAGGCTTATATATGCCAGAAATTTTGTTCACGTGATTCCCGGGGCGGAAGCAAAATGCCGGCATTGGGTACACAGGTACAAATACAGCGAATGCATTAAGTTACCAATATGAACTGGGGGCTACAGCGACGAGGAAAAATGACATGCAAATGTGCAAAAATAATGAGCAATAATTTATACACTTTTGTGGAAAGCCGATTTTGCTAGCACCGAAAGAACACCCCCGACAACGCACGCTTTAACCTCGACGGCCGAGTGGTAGCATTGTGAGCGAGCGAAGGCTCATGCGCCGCCGGAGCGTCTTTGCAGGATAAAAAACGAGTTGGAAGTACTTGGGCAGATGATACTGCGTCACTGACGTAGATTAAAGAATCGGGGCTGTCGGGTGTGTCAAGTTCTGCACCTTGTGTCGGCCTAGCCGCAAATTCGTTGGCCAATAGGACATGATTCAAAGGTAGCCACCTTGGAGGAATAAATGGAAAGCAGACGAGCACGCGACTCAGGTTAGTCTGGACCATGCTGTATTGTTAAGCCGTATAACTCATCCTGGATTGAACATCGCGCTTACATCCAACACGGACCCAAAAACCCAACAGTTCTGTGGGGAATCTTGTGAACAGGGAAGTGTTATGCTGGCAAACACCGGATCCCCGGGCTTCGTAGCAGTACGCGGTTAGCTTTGAGATGGCACTTTCGGTCCTGCATATACGTACCTGGAGAGGTATTCTGGCATTGACAATAGGAGCACTGGCCGTCGAGTACGTTGATTTAACAGAGATAAAGCTTGATTCGCGAGAACGCTGAACAGAACTAAGATGCATGGCGAATACGAAGGGGGGTGGTGGGATTCGTGGCAACTCCGCCTCGAGCGGTTTTATAGGGGAGGCTGACGCTCAGGCAACGTCACTGGGACCTGATCGAAGTCTGAGTTTTAGAGCTCTAGACTTTGGACAGGGGCTAGGGGTAGAGATCTTAACGGGTCATATAATTGGAGTAAACGTCATCTATTGGGGTACCATGCTTACAATCAGCAGTGACTCTAGCCAGTCCCATTTATCCCTTGGATGGCTCTCCGCCCCCCGACGGCCCGCTTCCCGCCGTAGCCTCGAGTAATCCTATCTCCGATAACCAATCCTCCCAGTTTTTTGCCATTTCGTTCAGGGCAGTGACGCCTTCGGTCATAGGCGGAACCCATCCATCAAACGATTGAGCATATATACCTTGAACAAGCCCTAAACGGATAAATGGAGAAAATGAACGAATGATCGCTAGGCCAGCGCCAGCCAAGATTGCACGATTCTGTTCGTCCTCCCCGTCGATGCTCGTGCGACGAGCTTTGGTTTTTTCAGAAGCAACCACCCCCTTGGCGTAAACGAGCAAGGCCGCACTAGATTTTGCAAGACTTTTACAGAAGATTTCGTAGGCTTGGGGGAGTATGTTGGTTGGTGACAATAGACGAAGTTGGTTTAGTGCAGTGATGTGGGCGTTTGCGAGGGCGGCGATGGGCGGGTAAGCGGCCAGGAGAGACGGTGGCAGATGAACGCCTGTTGATGTCCCTGTCTGGGACGGCCTTGGAGGATCCCCGGCTTGGTCTGGAGCAATAAGCCACAGGGAGGGCAGTTTTTGCATTTTTTGCATGTTTGTCAGTCGTTGGAGGAATGTGGTAGCTCCGTCTTCGAGTGTTTTAGAGACACCTTTGAGTACAGCTTGTTCAAAAAGCATTGGAAGCATTGGGCGAAAGTCGAGGCCGATGCGAGCAAAGGCCGATCCACAATACGAAAGTTGCGACAAAAGGGCATTGAGGGCGGAAGGATCCGAGATATGAGGGAGAGTGAATTGAAGGACATTGTGTAGCGAATTGACAATATGGTGCGCGAGTTCTCCCAGGAGATGGTTTTGCGATTCTAGAACCGATTTCGCATCCTCTGCAGGGGGCCGTTCTAGGAATATGGTTGAGAATTGGGTCACGATTTCGTGAAGGCTTTCCCGGAAAATGTCCACGTAGCGTTTGAGGTATCTAGACGCGTCCTCAAGTTGGTCTGCGCCATCCCTCTCGATAGCCGCTATTGACGCATTCAAATTCGCAACGCGGCCTATCAAAAACGCCAAGGCTAGTTGACTTTCCTCGAGTGCCTTCATTCGACGAAGCAAGTTGACCGCCTTGGCCAACGCCGGAAGTTTAGCGGGTTCTCGGAGGGACATTAAAAGGCTAGCCCGTATGGTTCGAACGCACACCTCGGCCTCGGCAGCTACATCACAAATGGCCTGTATATCAGGGAACCTAGTAGCTAGATTGGACGCGTGTGCTGCTAGATCTAGTGCCTCCGCATAATGTCCGTTTCGAGCGCAAGTGTCAATGAGCTGAGGGATTGTCAAGACATCAAGCAGTTTGTCGTGTTGTTCGAGAACAAGCGATGCGCGGCTGCGCGATTGCTGTATTTCGCGTGTGGATGCTGCGAATATGCGACACTGTGACTCCAAGTCGGGCAACGCTGTAAGCATAGTTCCGAGAGAGTTGTCCAGGGAGCTGAAAGATAATGCCAAGTCGCGCGTCGTCGAGTGAACGGTTAGGAACGTGCCATGCTGGTCGTGACATAGATTAGTGAGCTCAGTTTTTAGCTGTGAGGCCTCGGAAGCTAGGGCTGAAGGTTCCAGTCGAATAGATGTCAAGTCCAAGGCGGAAAGGTGCTTGAGATAAGATTGGGCAGCATGGTGGGACAAGTCTTTTCCAGTGGTCTGGAACAATAATTCGGGTAGGGTCTCAAATGTCGTGCTCGTACTAGCAGGTGGTGGGGGAATTGGTGCAGAATCCAAGGTTGCTGACATACTACTAACGATGCGTAGTCGGGCGTTTGGAGCCTGATGCACCTAATGAGTCAGAAATGTATGTCGGTTTATATGAATTAACCCCTCACCGAGATTCGATACTATTGCAGGATAACAAACTTGAATGAATATCCAAACGAGCAGCCACCTAGCCAGTTATTAGGTCGGTTGACCCCAAAGAGCAGCACGTCGTTGTTTACCAATGGAGTACTCCGAAGAGCCGGCCTTGAACAACGTGATCGATCACGCACCTCCGGCTGACACGGACATTCAGTTTCAACCAACATACACCCATAAATATATCTACGACTAGGCTACTACAAAATGGCGGGTATGGTTACTCGAGTCGCTCTCCTGGATTTGCTGAATTGTTAGCCCACAGGCTGAATGGGAAGTCCGCATGTCGGGCACTCGGGGGGTTCATTATTTCTTCAACACTGGAACTAAAGAATCGCGCTGGGAAGCTCCGGAGGGAATGACGGAAGAGCAGATTCGGGCTCTTCCTGGGGCTGACCAGTATCTAGCTAAAGGAGGCCAAGAGTCGGCAGGGGCACCTCCTGGACAGATGCGGGCCAGTCACTTGCTGGTCAAACATAGTGGCAGTCGGCGCCCCTCGAGTTGGAAAGAGGTATGATACTATACTTGTGCCGGCTCATCCATGTCCTAATCCCTACGTAGGCCAATATTACGCGGTCCAAGGCCGAGGCCATTGAAATATTGAAAGGATACGCTGCCGAGATCAACGGCGATCGAGACACCTTTGCTAAACTCGCTTCTCAGCACTCGGATTGCTCTTCCTACAAAGCTGGCGGTGACCTCGGTTGGTTTGGCAAGGGCCAAATGCAAAAGCCTTTCGAGGATGGCGTGCTTGCGCTCCCAGTTGGAGGAATTAGCGATGTGGTCGAGACAGATTCTGGTGTGCATCTCATCATGCGTACGGGTTGATACAGCTTTTGCTCTCGCGTTTGTCCTAGTGCATCAATGAAACAACACTGAAGCTTTCAACGACCACAACAACCATGCCCGTTGAGTGGGGTCCCTCAGTCGTCAGGAACCAGGAAACGAGTGGAGAACTAGCGCATAACATACACTTGTAACTGGAACCTATGGCTTTCGAGGAGAGGCTAGGTGAGGACGAAACATCATGGTGCTAGCTGGTGCTTGCATTGCGATTCATTTGGGCAGCTTGCCCGCGGGGCAGTGTTGCAGTCTGTTTATTACGGCTTGCAATCGGTCTTACAGCGCTTATGGAGTCAGGCTGGTTGGGGTACCGTAACTTACGATACGCTCCGAGCGGATTTCAGCCCGCCGAGCATAGTATAACAATGACTCACGGATTATGTGCTGATAGCCTTTCCCTCGTACTTTGCCATCTACTTTACTGGCGTCGGTCGCACACAGCCTGCCGCCAAATTCCCTGGACAGTTCGTCTCGAGTACTGAATACTACTAATTATACACGTGCCTCGGTGTCCCTGCTCCGCTACCACAACCACTCCATCCACCAGCTTGACCCTCAACATGATTTCTGGATCTTTTCGAACCATATATCGGGTGGTCGATCGAGCAGGCTTTGTACCTGCATCACCCACAAGTAGCAACAACTCGCTTGCAGCAAAATCCGAAAGTGATGTCTCCCAGAGTTCAAAAACATCGTCCTCAAGCCTCTACCGCACATCCAAGTTGGGTGCGTCATTCTAATCTGGCGGTCTTGTTTACCAGTATTAATAATTCGGGATATCCAGCTCTGGAAGATCACGTCGACATTCGCATCACAAAGTTACTAGGTAAGTTATCCGTATGGTACTTGATTTATTGACAAATTAATTTTCTGTTTTCTCATCGTCAGTCCACCCCATAAAGGTCAGTTTTCGAGCGAAATGGCCCGACGTGTTACCTAACTGTGGAAGGGCTTAGAGTTGCCGAGGTATCTCGTTATCCGAGTCACGCTACACCCCCAAGGGTTTGCAGGTGTGTGGTTTACTACGTTTAAATTTGGAGAATACGTCTAACGTTCAATCCTACTTTCAAGTTTGACAGACAGTATCTGGTTGTTGAAGCTGATACACACAAGTTCATCACGGCTAGACAAATCCCCAAGGTAAATTCGTGTGTTTAAATACCTCCTAGCTTGCTGAATGTGATTTCTGCTCAGATGGTTCTTGTGGAGACGGCCATAGAATTCGGCGAAGCCCCACTACTTCGAGTTTCTTTCCCTAAAGACTCTGGGATAAGCTCATTCGTGACATCATTGGTCCCTGATAGTGCGGCACTGCAGAGCTGGGAGCTGTACGTTTTCAAAAGCTTTATCCTCGATAAACGACTAATTTGCCGCCTTAGTATATCAGACATCGAAATTTGGCTTGACACCGGGTTAAATGCTTACGTAGCACAATCTTTGTTGCCCACCGACCCGTCCCCATCTTCGCTGTTATCTTCCTTTCTCGGCCGCGACGTCCTTCTTGTGTTAAAAGGCCCTAAACGAAGAGCAGTCGAGACCACCTCAACCCACCCCAACCTCGATGCAGAAGTTCGGTTCCAAGATGGATTTCCCTTACTTTTGGCTACCACCGAGAGTCTAGCTGCGGTTCAGGAGAGAGTTCGACATAGCGCTAATGGAGTACAAGGTTGGAAGGTTGGCGGTATTACCCCCCGGTGGCAAACCGAAGAGTTAGTCATGGAGAGGTAAGGGGTGCCGGAGCCTTTGAAATGCGTCACTGTAGCTAACGTCGCTAGAGGTTCCGCCCGAACATAGTCTTGTCCGGGTCTCCGGCTCCTTTTGATGAGGATTACTGGGGGGATGTCCAAATTGGGGAAAATGGTGCCGGAGGGGGTGTGGTCTCGATAGTGAAGCGCTGTGGGCGTTGTTTAGTGAGTGTCCTCTTTTTTCAGGTAAAAAAATGATCTAAATGTTGCCAATAGCTTCCCAATGTAGATACCGTCACGGGCATTCGAGACAATGCCGTCCCGTTCAAAGTAAGCGGCTGGTTGCTCGTATACAAGAAAACGTTGGCTGCAACACTACTTGTCTAGGTCATAACTAAATTCCGGCGTGTGGAGCCACTAGCTGGAAGCACAGCTTGTTTTGGTGCCAATGCAGTAGCGCAAACATCAGGCGTCTTTAGAGTAGGTGATCGTCTGCGAGTTCTGACTGTCTTGGAACGAGAAACCGCCGAGGTGAACGAGCCTCCCGTCCCAGACCCTTCTAACGCTTGAGATAGAGTGGAAAGTGTTGGCTTGTGCTCCAGGTTGTGTCCAGATTGCATATTGGCATGTAGACTTTTTAGGTTAGAGCATAATATGAGTTCCAAATTTGGGATGCGTATCACGTGCTCCTCTTGACGCGTGTCGCGTGGATAGAATTTGAAACTCACCGTGACAAGCCTTTGACGCGTCGTGAATACGTCTTCCACTGTACTCCCAGCTCAGCGATAGTCCTGCCCTTCGAACACTTCAACCATGAATGATATACTTGGCGCTCTACAACAAACGTTAAACCCAGACCCTAATATTCGTATTAGCGCTGAACTGAAACTATCCGAACTATCCACACAACCTCGTCAGTAGCTTGAGCGGATCTAAAGACTATAGCCTCACATTCTGTATCCTTTGTAGAGACTGGACTCGCATTAGCCCAAATCTTGATATCTAACGAGGTCGAAATAAGCACCAGACAGATGAGTCCTCTTTCCTTGATCATGCATCAAGCCTGACTCGTTGTATTTTACTTGGCAGGAACTTTGTTGCGAAAGTACATCAATGAACGTTGGTCTCCGTTTTTCCCGGGGTTCAGGGGGAGCGCTCCTCCCTTCGAGGTCTGCCTAGTCCTCTTTTTGAGTCCTGGGTTAGCTGACGGTCTTTGTATTTTAGGTCAAGACCGAGATACGTGCCGCCATCTTTAAAGGGCTATCCGATCCCACTCGCAAGGTTCGCAGCCTTAGCGCGGCTGCCTGCTCTCTCGTCGCTCACTGCGACTGGCCGGATGAATACCCAGAGCTGCTGGATCACCTCATCGGACTTCTTGGGACCGAGGATGTATCCTCTATCCACGGCTCTATGCAAGTGATGGCAGAATTCGTTAGGTCGGACGTTACCGAGGACCAGATTCTTCCGATTCTTAGGCAACTCTTGCCCGTGCTCATGCACATACTCGGAGATCCTGCAGTAAGTGCGATAATGCCAGCTGTTGAACGCGCCTAACGTCACCCAGAAACATTCAGCCCTGACGCGGGCGCGAACGATATCTGTATTCAGGCAATGCGTCGAAGCATTGTACATGGTGAAAGAACAGCACCCATCTGCCGTGTCAGAGGCCACGACCTCTGTGCTACCAACCTGGCTGAACGCGTTTCAAGTTCTGCTTGCCATGGATCCGCGAGAAGATGTGGCCAGTAGTGATAACTGGGACGGTCTCGCCGTGAAGACGGAGATTTATCGGGTTTGTTAATTCGAATCAAGTTCTCCGGCAACTACTGACAACATCGTCTGTACAGTCACTCAACACGGTCCACACAAGCTTCCCGAAATCGCTATCACCTTATACCCCAGCCTTACTTTCTCATTCTCTAAGCCATCTCCAGAACCTTCTTCCAGTTTTCGTTGACCACTACGTCCGATCTGGTGCTGCATCGCCCCCGACCTCATCCACCGATGACCCTGACCAGCAGGTCTCGCTCACCCATCTGGCTAGCTCGCTGATTGACTATGTCGGAAGCGCAGTTCGCACTTCTGCGGGCAGCTCATGGTTCGAAAACACCAACGGAGCGCTCCAGAATTACCTCGAGATGGTAGCGGGTTGGGGCCAAATGACCGAAGAAGATGTGAGGCCCCTCACTAGTTCCCTCATTGCCAGTAATAAACTTACCCTTGTTGCAGGAAGAGAACTGGAGTAACGATCCCAACACTTTTGTGGCAGAGGAAGATGACGAAACAGAGCTGTTTAGTTTGCGTATTGCCGGTTTTGACCTAGTCATGGTACGTTAGAATGACAGTGATCTTTTGAATCCTGGGCCTAATTGTGCCAACAGCATCTCTTGGATCGTGTTGCGGTACCGACCCTGCGAGCACTACAATCCGTTACACAAAGTGCAGTTCAACAAATGCAAAATTCTAACCGACCCTCCGAGTGGTTAGTGCGAGTTTCGCCCGACATTTAATGTTATAATGAACGTACCATAGGTGGAAACCACTTGAGGCGCTTTTAGCGGTCCTAGGCACACATTCAGAAAGCATTATCGAATCTATTGAAGTAGAGGAGTCCGAAGGGCGCGAAACGCCTATCCACATCGATGCACTTGTTCAGGACATCATCCCTCAATTGGCCTCTGCCTCAGGTATGGTAACCTCGACCCTGCACATCGGAACGCTCATGTGGTTGTAGAGTACCCATTTTTGCAAGGTCGTGCAATGGTGTTTGCAAGTCAATATGCGTCAACTTTGCCTCACGACCTACAGTCGCAATATCTGCAACTTGCGTGGACCATTCTCAAAAACGAGGCATCAGGCGCGCCAGTAAAGGTCTCCGCCGTCAAGGCTATTCGCAAGTAACACGTTGCATCTCTTGCCGAGTTGCAATACCTCACTAATAGCTCCCTAGTTTCGTAACCAACATGCCCGACGAATCAGTCGTCGGGATAGCGCCCCAAATAATTCAGGACCTAGCGCCGTTCTTACTCGGGACAGCGGAGGAAACGCTAAGCCTAGTGTTGGAAACCCTCACTGTGCTACTCAAGGTGGAAAAGGGACGCTGGTTAACGCCTGAGCTTGCTGCATCCTTGACAAGCGCGCTGTTGGATGTCTGGCAGAAGAACGTCAAAGGTATTTTGACCCCGTCAGTGAGGTGTATTTCTCATATATTCCTCCCTAGATCCCGTCCTCCTATCCGTGGTCACGGACGTCTTCGAATGTCTGGCCGTTGCGTCTTATCAGGCAACAGTATCTCAGGCTCTGCCGCCACTTACCAATGCACTCGCCTCGATATCCAGCGATGAGACCTGGGCCACTTCCTCGGCGCTCGAAATCATCACTAGCTTAATGCGGGGGGCCCAGGAAGGTCAACTTGGACAAGGATTCTTTGCGACTTTAGCACCCGCGTTATTCAAGGCCATTGGAGAAACTGAAGACCGTGATGTTGTGCAGGTGCGAGTTTTACGGCCTACTTTGTCTGAGGTAGATAATGAATACGTTTCGCAGAATGGAGTCGAGTGTCTCACACTAATCGTTCGCAAAGACCATTCTCAACTTGCTCAGTGGCACGACTCCAACGGACGTTCTGGATTTGAGAATGTCTTGAGCTTCCTGGCCCGCTTGCTTCAGCGCGACCAGAACGAATCAGGGGGTCTTGTCGTCGGAGACTTGATTATTCATCTGTTCAGGCGTGCGGGCGAGCAGATTGGACCAGTTTTGCCTGAACTACTGCAGGCCATGGTTGCTCGAATTGAGTCTGCCAAAACGGCCTCGTTCTTGCAGGTAAGATATTTGTCTATTGCTAGGCGATCGTGCGTCTGACAAAAGGGCAGAGTCTTATCGTCCCGTTTGCGTTCCTAATATACTCTCAACGGGACACTGTCTTGAACCTGCTCGAGGCGAGCGCTGTGGGCTCTCGGAGTGGGTTGGAGGTGTTGATGTATGCGTGGTGCGAGAACGCGGAAATGTTACAAGGTAATTGGCCTTCAAGGATTAGGTTAGTTGTTTTCTTTCTTCTTGCCACAAGCATTCGAATCACGCTCCCACAGTATCCTGGCACTCTGCCAGCTGTTCCTTTCGGATCGCCAAAGCCTCCGTCAAATATACGTCAAGGGTGATATCATCGTGAAGCCCGAAACGCAGAACGGTAAGCGCTGTTTCCGTATTCAATCCTCCAGGTTCTCAAACAAGTCTATCCAGTCATTATTACCCGTTCCCGTGCCAAACAAAGTCCGTAGATATATGCTTGAGATCTTATTACTTACTAACTTGATGATCCAGCACCCCACGAATTCAAGAGTATCCCGTTCCCCACCAAAGCCTTACAACTTATCGTCCGAGAGCTGCAATCTATGGGGGCAGAAGTTGAGCCTATGAGTGCAAAGGACGTCCCTGGCACTACGGAAGACGATTCTGACGACGAAGTATAATAGTTCCTGTGCTGTGCTGGATCTTTGCTAATATTCTTTGTGCCAGGATGAGTGGGCCGATGAGGAGAAGCTTTACCTCGGTATGAAGAGGGATGAGCTTGCATTCCTTGCTGGAGTTGATATGGAGGATGGCGAGGCCGATGGTAGAGGAGGCTTGGACGACGAGGATCTACGGCAAGATCCAATCTCCAGAATCGACATGAGGGTAAGCAGATACTTTTATCACTAAAACAAAATACTCAAATTGTATACTTTCAAGGCCCATTTGTTGCAGTTCCTGAAAGAATGTGCTGCGCACAACGTCAACAACTTTTCGCAAACGGTTGAGGAATTGGGAGCAGAGGAGATGCTCATTGTGCACAAGGCCGTGAGTGAAGCTCACTAAGTATTGGAGATGAGCACAAGCACGGGAATAGTTACAACAAACAATAGTATCTGCATTTTCTTTTGTAAATGAGCCTAGAAAAAATAGACTGTGATTGGCACAGCCACCGTTTGTCCAAACCTTAACTTGACCGCCTCCAGCTCTGACCACCTCTCCATCTGCGGGCTTTCTTATGGCAAGCATAATATTCAGATTGAATTCTGGTATGAACATATCTTAAATCAACTTATTCTTGTCTAACGATGTTCAAAGCGACACTTCAGAGCGCAAGTACCTCTCGAATATTGCCCTTTCTGTGTCGTTCGTTCCACGCCACTCCATCATTTAACGAGACATACAAAAACCGTCAAGCTCGTGCAGCCAAACGAAAAAACCTCTTAAAGCGACAGGCCATCGACCAGTCCAGCCAAACCGACCGCCCAGATCCCGTCCTAGGACATTCGAAAACCCCAGAGGGACAAAAACTATGGGCCGAAAGTGATCTGTGCAAAATCCTACTTACTCCGGAGAAAATCCTCGAGACTCCGTCTCGCGAGATTTCCACTGAATCGGGAGTTATGCCTCTACCTCGGCACCTCAACTTTGGCATCCAGTCTCAGGAGGAAGAACTTGTCTTTCGGACGTTACCGGATGTGGCGTCTCAACAAGCGTTCTTTACGGTTATGAAGTCGCAGTACGACCCGACCAACGATGCGCATGTGCGGCTGTCCCAAGAACTCGAGGCCAAGGCAAAAATCAGCGCAATCCATTTGTCCCGCTTGGCAGACCTCAGGAATGCAAGCGCAGCTGGGATCGCCGCGGAGAACCGAAGAAGATGCGTAGAAGCATTCTCATCACCCGACAAACCAAACGACTCTGGCCGCTCTGAAGTTCAAGGTATGTTCCCCCCCCCTCCTATGAAGTGCTCGAATCGGTTATTAACCTGCCTGCGCAGCTGCCATTCTTACCGCTCAAATTCGAGGTCTTCACTCTCATCTTCAACAACACACACATGATATACACAACCGTCGTTCTACTCGCATTTTGGTTCACAAACGCGCTAAAGTGAGCCACCGTCTCTTATGATGTAGCCCCCTTCCCATTTACAATAACGGGCTTAGATTCTGCGCTACCTCAAGAGAACAGCGCCTGATCGATACGCTGCAATACTTCCGCGGTTAGGACTCGAGGCAAAGGCTGTAGAAGGTGAACTTATTGTGTGACCTACCTAATCTATGGTAAATCAACCTCTGGTTTTTTGCGTGTCATTCGGCTCAGCCTTGCATAAGAGACTCACACGACAGCAAAATCCTATCTCCTGGTTAAGGATTGTACCACTATGAATTAGGACGAGCCTGACTTGCATGGACAGCTACGACCGGTACAAGAGCCGCGCAAATTCTCCTACAGGTACACTGCGGAGACCCAGGAAAGCTGCAGGAACGGTGATTAACAGGGATTAAATGCTGGGTTCGAACGCCAAGGGCGAACGACTTGACCAGGACAACCTACAGAACTAGGGGTAATTGTGAGGTGTATCAGTCGTTACAATATGGCTGGTAGTAGGAAGACAAAGGCGTGGAATGATAGAGCAAGGTAGTTTGAATGAGTGTCGACTTGGGGATGTTGACGTCGGGTTGTATTTACACATGTTTACCGGCACTTCTCCAGCGGCTGGTGGGTGAGAACGCGAGTGTTCGACGCATATAGCCTCTAGCTCTGCAGAAAAATGTATATGATGTGCTGGCGTCGTGACGTACCAGCCTGCTTACACCAAATGTATATAATTCCGTACAATAATAGATTCCAAGTTTATCTACTTAAAACCGACGCATCCGTGGACAACACACTCTTATCCAAGTTAGTATCACCATCCAGCCCCGCCGCACTGGCTACCAATGGGGGCACCCTGCGCGCAAACCAACGCAAG
Organism: Ceratobasidium sp. 394; assembly: GCA_019616325.1. NCBI lineage: Eukaryota > Fungi > Basidiomycota > Agaricomycetes > Cantharellales > Ceratobasidiaceae > Ceratobasidium > Ceratobasidium sp. 394. The sequence continues at coordinate 16,409 of WSTG01000071.1, read as the reverse complement.
GCTGGAGAGCAATGGCCAGAAATGGCGAGGAAAGTGCATCTTCACAAAGTGGAGAATAGCGTGCAAGTTTCCCTCACATGCTCCTCATTGTAGATCAGAATCCCCTGCCAAGACAGCCATCCGGGATCATGAGTTTCTCAGACCCGGTGTCTCACGCTGATAGCGTAACCTATAAGAGACACTACAGGGGCGGCCTTTGGAGGTCAGATGTCGGAACCGCGGCCGGAAAACGAGCAGCGGATCACGGCAAGTGCTCAAACAAGTGGGCCATGTCAGCGTTTGGATAGTAGCCGTTAGCAGGCACGCTTGGTTGTCGGCAAGAGGTAGCAACCCACGAGATCAGGGCCATTCCTCGAGATCATTAGCGTCATCGTCGCCTTGTATGGCCTACAAGTGCCGGGTAGTCGAAATTGGCAGCGCCTGAAAAGCGCCGATAGCAAATCGACTGCTCAGGAAAGAGTGCATAGAAAGGGTTGATGGATCCAGGCAGCGAGCATAGTGGGAGTCACAAGTGTAGAGAGGCAATAGTGAAGAACGGGCCAGCAGGGGGCAAGTTCTTACAGTTGGCACGCTTACTTATGTCCAAACTGCACACAGGGCCAAGGAATCTGATGCAATGTCCCGGCGGAAAAAAACCTTTGAAGTCTAGTATAGGTATCCTAGGTATGATTGGGAAGTTAAGAGACGCAAACATGGGGCTATGTTTACATTTGCTTTGCGCACTGGTCCGATAGCTGGCGGATCAGAACTTGGGTGTTCGACCGCATATATCCTGGGTATCTCTGGGAAGGCACTGCCAGAGCCGACCTCCGCGGCTTAGAGTTGCCACGTCGAACACCCTTACCCGCGAGATATTTTATTCGCCTTTGTGGTTAGGATATGTACCACTTCATCGCCTGCGACCATTTCGAGCCGCTGCTCCTAACATGCCAGTGAGACATGTTGGATACATTTGGCGGGCATATAATGGCACTACCGATAGACAATGTGTTAAGTTACGCATATTGCTCTCATACTCGCGTACCCTGTTGGGAAAAATAATGGGAGGAGAGCTTTCACGGGCTTGAATGAGGCAAAGGTGCGCACTAGGCACGCAGCCGTATCAGAGGGTAATTTTTCCTATGAAAAAGGGCCATGTCTCCATGCGACTCCGAAAGACAGACGCCGCTTGAGGCAGGCCGGATGACATTGAAGGCATATAGTCATATACAAACATATTCGGAGATAAACTATTTGGGACTGGCGATGCCAACACCGGTCCTTATGATGGTTCACGCGTGGGTGGTAGTGGTAGTAGGAAGCGGAGTAGGCGTCGTGTGTTCAAAGGTCGTGCTTGTGGTGGATGGGTTGGGAGCGCAGGTCCATCGTTCTGTGAATAACTTCAGTGTTGCTCCATATCAAAATAGCTGACAACTCACTATGTTGCTCATCTCGCACCACATTTTTGCACGAAACCGACGTAAAAGTAGTCGTCGAGGATGATGACGAATAATAGGTAGGCGTTGCCGAACCGCTGGTAGTTGTCACAGGGTGCGATGGTGTGATGGTGCTCAGCGTTGAAGCAGGTGGGTCAGGCGTAGGTGGAATCGGCACGCAGACCCAGTAATCTTTAGGAGCAGGCAAAAGGCATTTAGCAACGCGGGGCTGTCGAATTTGGACATTTCATCACTTGCCTTTCCTGATGGGGCGGCAATATGTCCCTACTTGACAGAGCGTTGGACCAGTCCTGTTTTCCTCGCGATTAGACGGTAGACAGAGAAATATCAAGTCAACCTTACCACCCCTTCCCACCGCATTGACCACCAACGGGAACATACCCCTTATCCTGCGCATATACCAATGCGAGAAGGGAGAGCAATGACAAGGCTTGATTGAGAAAATGCATCGTCAGAGAGCCAAAGAGTAGTAAGTAGTGTGTTGCTCTTTCTTGCACCTCACATCTCGTTATATAGTGGCAGAGCTCCCCTGCCAAGACAGTTGTTTGGGATCATGAGTTTCCCAGACCCAAAGTTCCACGCAAACCGCATAGGAGGGCAGACGACTAAAGGGGCAAAGCGAGTAAGAATGGAAGCTCAGAGGTTGATCATAGGAGCCGGTAGCCGGGAGGTAAGCAATGGAATGCGAAACCAAAGCTCAAGCAGGTAGGCCATATCAGTATCTGGGTGATTACCGGCAGGCACGCTTGATTGTCGGCAAGGGCTAGCGATCAGTAGGATCAATGTTATCAACGGTGCCACTACAGCGTTTAGTACTCTACAGAGTGCTAGTAGTGGATGGTGTGGTTAAGGCAGTACGAAAATAAGTTAAATTCGGGCATCGCTTGCCCCCCGAGGCATATCATTGCAAATCAAATTGATGCCGGCACTTGCATCAGTCCTCCACGATGCAAAAACTAGACGCAACCGAAATCTCGGAGCTATATGCGTTTTGTCAGAAACTCGCACGCTCTGCTGGTGCCATCATACTACAAGGATCCAAGGCCATTCTAGAACAAAAGGGTCAACAAGGTAGCGCAAACGAAAAGAAGAATGCGGTTGATCTCGTCACAGAGTGGGATGTCAAGGTCGAAGAGTTTGTAAAGCAGCAGATTAGAGAAAGTTACCCGAGTTTTGCATTGTGGGCGACGCTCTTTGGTGCCAAAACTGATCTATTGACTTATGATATCATAGCATCGGCGAAGAATCGTATTCGGCCGGAGACCAAAACCCAATCACTGCTGCACCCACATTCTGTGTTGACCCTATAGGCATGTTTTATGAGTTACGAAACTTCCACGCGTACTCATGCTTATATTCTCCAGATGGAACGACGAACTTTGTTCATGGTTTTCCCTACGCGTGTGTCTCCATTGGTGTGATATACGAAAAATCGCCTCTCATCGGCGTGATATACAATCCATTCCTGGATCAACTTGTAAGCAGCTCTCGGTCTTACCCTCGCCTATTATCTAAGTTCTAGTTATAGTACCACGGGCTCAAAGGACACGGCTCGTACCTAGTCACCCCCCTCCATCCATCACCTCTCCGCCTACCTCTCTCCAACCCTGCGCCACTTCACAGGCTCTCAGAGGCCCAAATCGCAGTCGAATGGGGCTCCGATCGCTCCAAGGAAGTTATAGAGGCCAAGGCTCGGTCGTTCGTTCGGCTTGCCGGAGATGGTAGCAGCAAAGGAGGTGTCGAAGGAGGGAAAATGGCACATTCACTCCGCAGCCTTGGAAGTGCGGCTCTAAACTTTGCGCACGTTGCTAGCGGGGGAATGGATATATACTGGTTAGTTTAGTTATTTATAGCTGGGAAGAAGCTAACCAACCTATACAGGGAAATCGGTTGCTGGTGAGTTTTTCTAATCGTGACATGATTGTGCTTAATTCTCCGTCGCTAGGCCTTGGGACGTTTGCGTAAGCACATCTACTCGCCATGGGAGGCGCTAGCTGAGAGCTATCTTGCAGGCTGGCGTTGTAATTGCCCAAGAAGCGGGAGGGTTTGTCTCTGGGTCTTCTAAGGCTCCACTTACGGGAGTCGTGGACGAACAAATCCTCACAGGAAGGAAGTACATTGTCATTAGGTACGAAATCATGCCTCAATACTCGGCTAATTCGAACTCACAAGCGAGGACAGGGGCATTGCTGATACCCCCGTATGCTACCTCGGTTCTTCCAACAGTTGATCCATTCTAATCCATTGATACTCCAGGGGGAAACAGGGCTCGAGACACAGAAACGATTGATCAAAGAATTCTACGAAACCGTCGAGGAGTGGACTCCAAATTAGACATGTGAGCGTCGGTTAGCGAGGCTACGCGGGCTCGTACATGAAAACCTGCATGTCGTACGCCGAACGAATTGAATTGAACTACATACTGAAATGGCGCAGGCTGGTCAGGAGACCAATGGGTCACCTTCCTGAAATTGCCGATATATCTCCTTATCCGTGAATGCACCAGGTATCCTCCTCGGTGTTACCGAACCTGCAATATAAGCTCTGAGAAATTCGCCCGGTTCTCATTCCCCCTTCGTCATGTTGATCCACTCGCTTTTATCATTCAGCCTCCTCGGCGCTATTTCTGTAGTTGCCCAGCAGCCAGTCTATGCGCAGTGCGGAGGTGGGTTTGCTTAAACTCAATGGTGTACACTTACTCATCGCTTACGCAGGGATATCATGGTGATTTTCCTGCGAAATTTCAGTACTTGGCGACCAAACTAATCAGGTTCTAAACAAAGGACGGGCGGGACCACATGCGTTAGCGGAAGTGAGTCAGACTTGTGCTCAGCCATCTCCAATGCTCAACGGGTCTATAGCGACATGTGTCAAGGTCAACGATTGTAAGCCAACTTTTCCAACTCCAACTCGTTGAATGAGTCTCTTAATGCACCTGCTTTCAGATTACTACCAGTGCCAACCTGGAACCGCAAGCCCGACTACTGCTACCACAAAGGCCACATCAGCGACGACCGGTGCGACTACTAAACCAGCGGGCACGACTACCAAACCAGCGGGCACGACTACCTCTTCGGCGGCTTCCGCGACAGGAACACAAATTCGGAGCGTACAAGACCCAGTGAGTTCGGCGCTCATACAATCATATCCGCTCGATTTTCTGAGATTGATGCCCCCATAAGATCTACCATTTGTACCTTCAGAACTCGGGTATGGAATACTGCCCTGCAAGACCGCATATATCTAACCTTGTCGTCCTAACGCAACAGGAGGAACCGCTGTACTCGCCTCGGACACTGCAGGAAGCGGAGGCACTCCACTGAAGTTCCTGATCTAGTATGAAACATTACCTGAGGCAAGTGACAGAAGAGCTTCTGGCAAGTGACAGAACTGTCAACTCGCCATATGAGATTCAAAGTGAAAACAGCACTAAAATGTCACAGGGAAGCACCGCAGGCACGTTGAATAAGTGCCATTACTGGTACAAATTGACACAAACACACTAAATCCCCTCCCTTGCACGGCTAGCTACGGAGGGTAGACGCAAGGTTCACGCCCGACTGCAGTGTCCTGGAGTCTGGCGGATGGCTTCCTGGGGGTATTGCATAGCATATAGGTGGTTTGAGGCGTGATAGAAATCAATCAGCCGGATGGTTCAGGATTTTGATCTCAATTTCCAATGGCTTGTGGCGTATTTCAAATTATCCTTAAATCTGAAAAACTCGTTAAATTTCAGGTACTAACCACCAAGTAACCTGTGCACCTCCCTGTGACATTTTAGTGCCTGGGCACTTCTACGAAGTGACACGGCTTCCCACAGTGCCGGAAGCAACCTCGGGTCAATTTGTGATTGGCGGCTCGATCGCCTTGGTTTCAAGCTCTCCAACCCAGTACCTAAACATTGTCTCCGCAACGACCTCATACAAGCCGCTAGTGTTCAACAGCACGGCTACGACCACCGGATGGGGCCTTGAAGGCGACACCATCATCACCACCAACTCTAGCCCTTGGGGAAGGCAACTCAACTTTTTGGCTTGTGCTACGTCTACCAGCGGGACGTACAAGGTTTACTTCCAGACGGGAAGCGATGTACCGAGTGGACAGAGTTGTACCAACTATGTGTCGCTGCACTTGCCATGTCTCTGCTGATATTCTGGCATTGCATTTATTTGCACCAGTACAGCCAACACATACATATGCATCCTTTTTGGCGTCAGAGAAGCAACATCTGCCGTGCGAGCACTAAGAGGCTACTCCGCACGTAAACGAGCGTCCTTTGAAAGCATCAGTTGTGTGAATTGTCGGATATCATCCGTTAGCAACTCGGGTCTACGGTAAAAACTGTTCAACACAAGTGGCGCCGGGGTGGCCCATTAACTCACACTTCCCAAGCCGCGAAATGCCCGCCCTTGTTGTGCTTCTTAGCGTACACTAAATTTTGCCGGAGTCCTGCCCAGCTGAAAGGAATGGTGAGAGAGGTTCTAAACTCTCGCCAACGCTCGTACACCTACTCTAGCGGGATGGGGGCGACTTCTTTTGGGAAGGCCGAGAAGGCAAAAGGAGTAGGAGACCAGCCGAAATCCAGGTGGGCGTGGGGACCTGTCCTGCTCCCTCGGTGAATGATATGGTTCTCCTTGTAGAATCGCAATCCTCCCGCGGGGCCTATAAGGGGACTATATGCTGGATGTTCTTCGGGTGGATGCAAGAGAGATTACCTGTGATCCAGTAACTGGGTTGCCCGGTGTTATTGGAGCGCATTCTGCAAGGCGAGAGCTAACTTACAGCATCGTCCATGTAATCAATTCCTCAGGTGTCCAAGGGTAGTTGTCGGTCCAAGCATAGAGCTTTTCGCCTATCCAAGCGAGTAGCCCAAGCGGGCTGTCTAATTTCCATTGGAGTGCGTAAGCGTGAATCAATTGCGACAAGTTTAGCACGCTAACCAGATAACGCGACTGCAAGTGTCTAGTTTAAGAACATTAAGTATCCTGTCGAATTTTGTAGATAGAATGCGCAAACCTGAGGTTTAGTTCCCTGTAACTTCATGTATGCGTTTCCTACCGTGACGAAGTCTTTGCGCCTCTGCAACCCTTGGAGCTCGTCTGCGGAGTAGCCGCCAGGTAGCCCATTTTGTCCGAGCGTAGTCCTGAGCGTAATAATAGGGTTTCTCCAGAAGGATGGAGCTCCATAGGATATCAAGTTGGAGTGGGTGCCAAGGCATGTATCCTGGTGATACATCGCCAGTGCACGGCACACACGAGCACCCCTACAAAACGCCGAAAGCTGTTAATACCATGTTTGGTCCTCGAAAGGGCAACACAAGCTCACCAATCTCCACCCTGTGCGAGGTAGTACTTGTAACCTAGTTTTAGCATCAATTTGTCAAATACATAACCACAGCCGATAGCGTCCATTCCTGGGGTGCTTGCTCTCTGGGAGAAAACAAAGCCAGGTAGCCTGCAGACACGAGTTTGACATCTGGTATAGCCCTAAACATGAGTGCAGAACTTACGACGGAGCGACCACATGAAAAGAAGGATGCTTTGGGTCTGTTGGGTTTGCGAGCTCGTCAATTATCTTGGAAACCTATTTATTGAAGGTTCAGGTGAGACCCACGCGATATGTCATTAGACCGATATTCCGTACCTCCAGAAAGTTACCAGGCCATCCGTGCACAAACAACAACGGCGTAGCTTTTGGATCGTTGGATCTCTTGTGCACAAAGTGTATCGTCAATGGGCCATGTTCCTGCGAATCGATTCGAGTTGTGAATTGAGGCAAAGTCTGGTTAAGTTTTGCTTCCACAGCACGCCAGTCGTACTGCGTGCGCCAATACTCAACAACAGGCTTCAGTATTGCGAGTGGCATGCCCCAGTCCCAAGCCTGATCGATCGGGAGGTTCAACTCGTCAGGAAGGCGAGTATGCTCTAGCCGTTTGTATAGGTCGGTAAGGTCATGGTCGGAGACTGCGATATTAAAAGGGTGGATTTCGTCCGTAGAGGTCATTGTTAGCAAATAGCTGGTATGTTAGTTCGCGAGTCGGTGGTACGTGTGTTGGTCTCTCTGGTCCGGGGGTGATCACCTCTCTATATGGCAGGTGACTGGGGTTCAGCTTTGTAAGGATCATGACAAAGCACATGGTAAGGGCGCATACATTTTGTACTACATAAGGCCGCACTTCTTCCAGTGAATAGGGATTTGAAGCTTAAACAAAGAGTGACAGAGTAAATTGCCATACGCGGAGAAACATTGGGTTTAAAATTGTGGCGCATATAGTCACTGGATTCGTAGTGGGTTGGTTAGACGTGAGCCTTCCGAGAGCATTATGCTCGTAAATTCGCGAATGTCGCCCATAAGTAAGTCGGGTCTAACAGAAGGGGCGTCAGTGTTCATTTGGTTGATACGAGGGAATAATATACGTACACTTCCCAAGCTGCAAAATGCCCACCCTTGTTATGTTTGTTGGTATAGGTCAGATTCTGTCTCAGCCCAGCCCAGCTGTCAAGCGTAGGGCAATTAGTAAAGGGTAAACTAATAAATGAGGAATAATTCTACTCTACGGGCAGGGGTGCTATTTCTCGAGGGAAATACGAGTAGCCGAAGGGAGTCGGGGACCATCCAAACTCGATGTCCGAGATAGGGCTTGACCGGTTTTCTCGCTCCAAGACCTTGTTTTCTTTGTAGTACCGTAGCCCTCCGGCCGGTCCTGAAGTATCATATGAGCTATTGTGCGATATATACTCGTAACAGTATGGATCGGTAGACCAGTTCACCTTTGATCCAGTAACTATATTGGTAAATTGTAGCAGTCAATCACTTCCAAGGCCGGAATGGATCAAAAACAATCCACAGCATTGTCCAAGTGATAAGTTCCTCGGGGGTCCAAGAATAATTATCCGCCCAAGCATACATCTTTTCACCTATCCAAGCGAGCAATCCTACAGGGCTATCTACATACTTGTTAGTATTTATGGTTCAGGAAACTTGGAAATCTACCTGTTAAAGCGACAGCAAGTGTCTACAGTCAAGGTATTAGTTTCTATCTGTTAGGAGAACGACAAGGACACGAACCTGTGGTCTGGTTCCTTGAAGCGTCCTATATGCTCCACCCGTCCTCGAGAACTCATGTGCCCGCTCCAGTCCTTGCATTTCAGATTTAGTGTAACCTCCAGGGAGGCCGAGATTCCCCAGCGTCATTTTCAGCGGGACAATCGGGTTCCGCCAGAAGGACGGTAGTCCATATGAGATTAGGTTGGCATGGGTGCCGAGGCAGGAGTCCTGATGAAACAGAGCCAGGCCTCGACAAACCCGTGCGCCTCTACATAGGATACTTAGGTATAATATTCTGGAGGGCAAAGTCACTTACAAGTCTCCACCTTGAGCCAGGTAGTAACGATATCCTAGCTTAGCCATAAGCTTGTCGAATACGAAGGCTGTTTCTTTAACGTCCATTCCGGGGGCGTTTGCACGTTGCGAGAATACAAATCCGGGAATTCTTGGGATAAGAATCGATCATATGAGATAGCCCTGCAAGATAATACATGGATGCATACATACGAGGGGGCCACTACATGGAATGAAGGGTGCTTTGGGTCGGTTGGACTGGTGAGCCCGTCAATCATCTTAGAAACCTATCATTTTGAGCAAAATAATCAGTTATGTTGAGGCTATACGGATTCAGTAGGATTCACCTCCAAGAAGTTCCCTGGCCAGCCGTGAATGAACAGCAAAGGTATTGCCGTGGAGCTCTCTGACCTCTTGTGCACGAAATGCACCTCCTGCGGCCCATGTTCTCGAGAGTCGGTGTGTGTCGTGAACTGGGGCAATGCTTTATTCAGCCGTTCTTCGACTGCGCGCCAGTTGTATTGCGTGCGCCAGTACTCAACAACAGGCTTCAGGATTGCAAGCGGCATACCCCAGCCCCAAGCTTGCTCCGGTGGTAGATCTAGCTCGTCAGGCAGACGTGTCAAAGACAGTTTGGCGGATAAGAGTTCGAGGTCCTTGTCTGAAACGGCAATGTTGAATGGTCGAACTTCACTGGTATCGGACATCGCGTAGACCAGGGAAATTTTTGAGACGCGGCGGCCAATACTGTACTCTCTGGCAGGTTCTGGGTTGAGGGAGCAAGTGTACGACCCTACAAAGGGGCGTTGTATATAGAGGGCTGGGGCGATGACGTACCTCGGGCGATCACCTCCGCTTGGCTGTCTTTGGTTGTAGTCCATCGTTGTGCCAGCGTCAATGGATAATTGCAAAGTAACGTCAATACCATACTTGAAAATCATAAATAAGGATCAGTCCTTGCTATGTGGACAGTGTTGGAACTTTGGTTCCCGTTGAAGCCAAACCATCCAGCAGCGTAGACCCGTTGATCATCCCCGACGTTCCAATTAAGAACCTTCGACCTGGCAAGGCGAGGGGTTAGCGACCAGTAAAGTAAAAACAGTGCACTTACCCTTGATTTGCTTGCTCATCCACCTTAGAGCGGCAACCTCTGTAAACGTGCATCCGCCTAGGAAGAACACCAAAGTCGTGGATCCTGTGGGATCCTTCACCGGGGCACCGGGCGTCTGAATCACGTCTACCGTGTCACCAGGGATCGTTTTCACCACATCTTCAAAGCCCTTCCACCCGACGATAGGGTGGGCTTGCGCTTGACGTGTTCCCGTATCAGTGTTCGAGCCGGCACCAAGAACTGCGCCTTTTTGAACAACAGCTTGTACGAGGCGACAACTCAATGGTGCGTAGCCCGAGTAGGTGAAGGAAATGTCTGTAGGGTTGTCTTCGGGCGAGTCTGTAAGGAGTCGGAGCGATTTGCGAAGGGACGAGTATGGGAAGGGTGTTGCAGGTTTGGTTGGGGGTGGGTTAAGAAGACCCAGGTTTTCGAGTGCCAACAGTAAAGGAAGAAGATTGTAGCCATATGCCTGAAATTTTGTTAATGTTGCTCGGTAGTTGCCCAAGAACAAAGCACACCTGTAGCACTTCGCGCTTCAGATTATCAAGTATTTTCTGCTTGATGCCACCCTGCGTGATACAAGCAAGACATATCAAACGGAGCGTTACAGAGAGTGGCGCTTGCTGGTATATCAAGTCTTCAATTGAGCTGAGCTGCGTATTAGGATCGTAGCCGGACAAAAGATCTATAGAGGATGTTTTGGTGATGAGCGCACGCCGATTAACTGGGCAAGACAACTTACTCTGCTGTATCTCAAGAGATTTATTAAATATGTCGGTTTGAGTTTGTGAGTTGACGGTTTCGGCAAGGCCGGTATCTAATCGCACTCGTTAGGGGCGGACGGAGGGGCACTAACTGAAACTCACGTAGTCGGAGTGCTTGGTGCTCGTTTTGTAAGCCGCCAATCTTGCCCACAAACTCTTTGAGTTGTGCAACCGTCTGAGCCTTGTGTCGCCCCTATATTGCAAGCCAGATTTGAGATCGTAGTTTTGATGCCCAGTAATCGACTTACACCGTACTCTGCCTCTAGTCTCCGCGCCTCCGCGTTCAGCTTGCCACCGACGATAGCAAAATTTAGATCGCGCAATCTACCCAGCAGCTCGTCGCTCGAAGCTGTTAAATGGTGTTTCTTCTTTTTAACTGGTGCTGGAGCAGTACCACCGAGCGCCCCAGCAGTTGAGCTTCCCGCTGTGCCGGAGGTTGGATTCGAGCTCAGCAGCTCCGGGTTAACTTCAATATAAGCTAAAAAGGATGGTTATTATGAGGTCTGCGGTCGTCCTAGGACGTGCTCACAATTCTTGATACCAAAATACTCATCGAGTAATCCCTCGTAGGTTAACTGCGTAAGAAATGGGGTTATAAGGTCGGTTGCCCTATCGATAATAACCAGACTATCGAATTGTTTCGAGATTCCCAGAGGTGGTGCGATTCCGGAACCAGCACGAGGATAGGCGGTCAGATGTGCCATCAGCGATTGCAGTTTCTGTTTAAACCGGGTATCTGGTTACCGAGACGAGAGAACCTGCGGGTACAGGCGATACGGACCTTGGCGCCATTTCCTTTACCAACAACTCGAGGAAATTGGCCGTAGGCTCGCTGGATGGTAGACAGCGCTTGAGCAGCATAGTATATAGAGCTTTCATCTCCATCCTAGCTACTACTTAGCGGAATGCTATGACCATCTTTAGCCCACTCACGAGGTACACTTCTTTGAAGGTGTTCTCCCACTCGAGACTGATAAGGTCGTCTTCTAATGGGATAAACTCCAGAGGGTACTCGCTAATCGTGACCTACGAAGTAATAATAAATTCCGCGCCCTAAGTTCTCGCTAAGCGTCAACTCACTTCTCCGAATACACCTTCATCCTCAAGAATCTTATCACAGAGTACGGTTCGCCGAGGCACGAGCATGAGTGCGTAATTATGCTGCAGGTTCTCGGCGGTGTGTTTCTTGATCTGTTCTGCAAGAAATAACTAAGGCATCCATGCAAGCAGACAGGTACAACGGACATACCTGCGACAATCTTCATCCACTTGGTCTGGGGTCGACAGAGATACACGATATTGGTGGTAGTTGAGCTAAGAGGGCCGTGCTCTAACCAAAACATCTTGTCCACGCCGTGTTGCTAGAATTTAAGTGGATTAAAAATCGGAGATTCAGTGAGATTTACTAGTGGCACCTACCTTCATAACCGAAACTTCTGCCACTAAACCCAGTGGTCCAGCAAGCGTTGGATCGAGCACAAGCGTTTTCGCACCATTGACCTGGAAACTCAAATTAATACCCACACACCCCCAAGTTCAGCCAGTCATACAGAGTTCAACGCATCAACCAGCCCCTTTTTAGCAAGTGCTTTCAAGACGCCAACATCCACCGGCGGCGTTTCATCGAGATCAAGCTTGTAGGTCCGTGCATCGTCGCTAACAGATGAACCGGGTCCAGTGTGCGAATGGGGTTGCGAGTGCGAGTGACCAGATGGATTTGAACGAGGTATAGGACCAGCAGCCGACATGGAACGAATAGAGATGGTTGTGGGTGTGTGGGTGTGCCACCGTAGTTTGAACGGGATGTAATAAGCGCCGGCGATTACCGGAAGTTTAACCCCTTTCTTTCCGCGACGACTAGATAATTCTTGAACCTAGAATTTACGACAGACAGTCTTGATTAAAGACAATTAGACGCCACCCCATCAGTAAGCTCGCTAATCATTACTTTCAAGATACATAATTTTAAACAAAAACGACCACAGTGGACGACGCATCGACAGGGTCAGACTCGGACTACTCCAAGTAAGCGAACCAACGAGCTTATACACGGGATAATTGACTAACCAAACCGCCTAGCTCGGTACGCTCCCAAAAACCTAGACCATCAACCCAGTCGACCTAACCCAGCCATGGCAGTGGGTATCCTGGTTCCTGTCCTCCAAAGGAAACGAGTACTTTTGCGAAGTCGAAGAGGACTACATCCTCGACCGATTTAACCTCACCGGCCTCAACACAGAAGTGTCCAATTATCAACTCGCTTTGGATTTTGTAACCGACAACCTTGGTATGCTTTCCCAACACGAGCGATGGCCTATTGTCTCACAGCCCATAAGACGATGATATTGACGAAGAACTGAGGCAATCGGTCGAAGTCTCGGCTCGACTCTTGTATGGACTCATTCATGCTAGGTGGATCATCACCTCGCGCGGCCTTTCGAAAATGGTATGCAAGCCACCTTGACCCTCCCCGCATAACTAACTACCCCTTGTCCAGCTTGAAAAGTACAAGAAAGCAGACTTTGGCCGATGCCCGCGTGTGCTCTGCCAATCCCAGCCTCTCCTCCCCTGCGGCCTGACCGACGTCCCCTATGAAAAAGCTGTGAAGCTCTACTGCCCACGCTGCGAAGACTTGTACTCCCCCAAATCGTCCAGACACGGTAGTATCGACGGCGCATACTTTGGGACAACCTTCCCTCACATGCTACTCATGGGATATCCGCACATGGTTCCTTCAAAAGAGTCTCGAGACGGAAGGCGCCGTGAGGGAGATGATGACAAGGGCGTGCCCTCGGGTGTGGTTGGAGATCAGAGCACTGCGGCTGCTGCACTCAAGGCGGAACGTTATCGGCCCAAGATCTTTGGGTTTGGGGTGCACGAGATTAGCAAGTGGATGAGGTGGCAGGAGGCCGTCCGAGATAAGTACGTTGACTTTGTGTGTTCAGTCTTAACACCCCCTCACCGGTTTGTGGCGTCAGGCAAATTGCACGACTAGAGGAAATCGAGTCCGTATCTGGGCCAGCACCATAAATGACAGTGTGTATAAAGTCATTACGGGAGGCAATGTAGCATTCGTTGTATTTATTTACTCTATTTCTGTGAGGAGACGACTTCTATTCGCCATAATACACTAAGAAACAACTAGGCGACAATGCGCCGAGGAACTACAAACAGTACAAACACACTGATTGGGGAGTAATTAGACTACAACTATCCACCTCTATATACTTGATCATATTTAGTTGGCTTGGCTCACAACCGCCGTCGTCTTGAGCTCAGCGCCCTTGAGAGTGGCCGCAGGCGCAACGACATCCTCGACAACCGCAGCTTTGGTGATGCCGTTCTCTTTGTGCCCGTTTACAGCTGCGTGGACACCGTTGGCCTTTTCCGGCTCGACGGGCGACCCCTCGTAACCCCCGGGGTTGCGAGACTGCCAGTTCCAAAGATCGCGGCACATTGTCACCAAGTCTTGAGGCGCACGGAACCCGAGCTCCTTTTCCGCATATGCCGGGTCCGCCGTCAAGTCCGGGACATCACCCAATCGTCGCCCCACAACCTCGGTTTTGAAGTCGAACCCGGTTGCGACACGCATCGCTTCAACAATTTCAAGGACGCTCTGGCCACGACCCTTGCCAAGGTTGTATCCCTTGGGGTGGTGTAAGTTGAGAAATGCGGGGAATTTGATTTCTTGCTGACCTTGTATTTAGCCTGGTCCTCGCAGTTTGTAAACGTGGAGTCTTTGTCCAAGGCATCCAGCGCGTTGAGGTGACCGCCCGCGAGATCCATTACATGAATGTAATCGCGAACGCAGGTACCGTCACTAAGCCAAGCAATTTAGAGTGTGTTTCACCATTCGAAATTGGCGCGCACATACCGAGTAGGATAGTCATTTCCAAAGACCTTGAGGACCGAATCCTTGACACGCCCAATGGCCATCTGGGAAAGCAGAGGCAAGAGGTTACCAGGCTTGCCGCGAGGGTCCTCGCCAATCAGCCCTGAGGGGTGTGCTCCTGCGGGGCTACACGGATCATCAGGACACCTAAAAATCATTTTGCCTGCCCCACTCACTTGAAGTAGCGAAGGGAGATAACGCGCCAGGTGTCAGGCTCGGCTGCAATTGCCACATCAATACGGGCGCTAGCAGAAAAAAAACGCGCTTACAGTGGCACAGGTCCTTGAGGACCGTCTCGCACATGACTTTGGTCCTGCCGTAGACACTCTCTGCCTTGAGGGGGGTCGTCTCGGGGATAGGGACCACGGGCGGAATTCCATAGACAGTCGCACTACTCGAGTAGACCATACGGGCGCAGTCAAACTCTTTCATGACCTGCGCGAGCGAAATGGTCGCAGAAAGGTTATTCGCGTAATACGTCAGAGGAATCTCGCCAGACTCCCCAACCGCCTTGTACGCCTACGCCCACAGGTTCAGACCCACTTCACAACCAATTGCAACGACTACTCACCGCAACATGGATGACACCCCACACGCCGCCCTTTCCAAACTTTTCAAACACGGCACGTACTTCCGCCTCTTTGGTGAGGTCAGCAGTGTACGCCTCGACCTCGGCCGAGTCCCGGTCCTGCTCCGACGCGTCCGCAGGGAGCGCGTCACGCGCAATCTGAGAGACGCGAGAGAGCGCGGCCGGGAACGAGTTGTGGTGGTTGTCGATTGAAAAGACCTTGTAGCGGCGGGTAAGAGCGAGGGTTAGGACGACGTGGGACCCGATGTAGCCTGCGCCGCCGGTAACGAGGACGCGCTGAAAACGAGCAAGTCAGAGGTAGCAGAAGTGGCGAGGAGAGGGGCGACGTACGCGAAGGGGTTGAGATGAAGCGGTCATTGTGTGAGTAGGAGGGGAGTAGGAGGGGAGGGCAGGTTGTTTGAACGGAGCGGGCTGGGTGCTCTGGCTGTTATATGGTGGTGGAACGGGATATCGAACTGGAATTGGACCCTGGTAAAATCTTGTGAACGGTCGTTGTTCTCCTTTTAGCGATTTGACGATCATTTCGTATCAAGCGCCGAGCTTGTCGCCCGGTGTCAGCCCCCGCACTTGTTTCCCTAAAATTGCAGACTCTAATTCATAGTAAACCTCCACCCCCATCGGCACAGAATAACCCGCGCATATACCAGCCAGCAGTGCGCACTGGACGTGCCCTGTCTAGCCAGCGCCGCCAATATGTAATCTTGAACTGGAATTCGGACTGGAATTGAAGCCTTCCAGCCGTCCACCGTGATAGGCTCGGTCGGAGGCGGGCACGGATGGAGAAACTCGCACCCACAGAAGCATGGACTCAGACACGTTCTAAGGTTAACAGAAAAATGAATGCGGTGCGTGTAACTACACGTCATCGACCCCGCCCGGCTGCGGTCCTCATCCATGGCGTAGGGCTTTCCTCGCCCACCGCAGCATCTTCCAGCCGTCCACCGTGATAGGTTGCACTGACGTCTGGCAACGCAAACATATTAGAGAACCGATGTCTCGATGCTGGCCCGGGCTGCGCAGGCGCGGCTTGCCGTGCACCAAACACCGTCTCGTCGTCTTCTGGCCCTTGACTACCTGACGAGTAGCCGTCTCCCCTGTCCTCCCCCGTCCATTGTGACTGCTCTTCCGCGCCACCGTACCGCGTTTCGTCATTGTCAAACGAAGAATCTGTCGAGCGAGAGCGATCAAAGGACTCGTCTCCTTCAGCTGCATGATAGGACGCAGGCGAGACAAGCCCCGAGTCATTTTGCCACTTTACTGGCGACTCTTCTACATA
>WSTG01000070.1:0-36818 GCA_019616325.1 Ceratobasidium sp. 394 | reverse complement strand
CATAGCTTGGGGCTCATTTTATACAGAGTCCCAGGGTCTTTCGTTGACTCAGCACGTGACCTAGACAGCTGTTTAGTTCAGGGTCCTGCCCCTCGAACTTACAGTCGAACCTCTCGACTCGCAACAGGACTAGTTTTGATGTGTTTCATGTGGAGAAAACCACGGATGGGTTGTGGGGACGCCACCCGGTCGCCGCAAATGACACCAGGATGTATGCACACTGGGAATACGTACATATTTACGCATAAATGCAAGGATAGGGCCGATAGAGTGTGAGACACGAGGGCATATAGACACATATTTGAGTCAAAATGCTCTGCAACGAATGTATTTGAGACCTGGCTCAACGTTCGAAAGCGTCATCCCGTTCGCTCTTTCTTTTTTCCTCTTTCTATTTATCACTCACTCGTTTTCTACGTTCTTTAACAATCATTGTTATGCCGGTATGGTTTTGCGTTTATAACTCCAGTGATGCTGGGCGTTGATGATAATGCCCAAAGCGTGCCTCGGCAAATCGACGACGTCTTTCAGTCATACCCAACCGTCCCGTTAAGGAGATTAAATGCCAGAACTTCAGCAATTTCGATAAACTTCATGTCATCGACATCTATCGCTCACTGCCTACCGGAACCTCCTATGATCGTGCAATCCCAACTATCCGTGAACACGGTTACACAACGATGGTTAAATCGACACTTTCCCGTCTCCTCCGGGACGAACCGAAGATCCGCCAGCATGTTGCAACTGATCCTCGAAGACTCTACGAGAAGTGTGTGCCCATGCTTAAAATACCAGAGGTTAATGCGGCAACAGCGCAGTGGGCCATTCACACACTCAGTTCACCTTGTGCACATGTTTCCGGCCAGATGATTTGTGAGAAAGCACGTGAGTTTTATCGATTAATGGGCTTTCCTGAGGGTACTCTGGTGTTTTCTAACGGCTGGCTGCATCGCTTCAAGATCAGAATGGGCCTTGCACGTTATGTCTTCCACGGAGAGGCGGCATCGGCGCCGATTGATCGAATCCATAATGAACGTACGGAGTGATGCGGAAGTTGCAGCTTTATATGCTCCGAGCACTTAATAGTTGATATACATATGATTTGGGCACGTCTGTCATAGAGGTTAGTAGCATACAGAGCGCATATATACACGAACACTCTTTTAACACAATTATCTTGCTCTGGAATTGTATGCAAGCAGACCTTCGGTTCACGTGATTACATAATCACACACACACACACCCCCCCCCCACACACACACACACGAAACAACGAGCGTAAGAAGATAATGGACATCGGGCCGGTAACCACTCCTCCAAAAGTGATACATAAAATCCTGGCTCATAAGTAGCAGAAAATTGGAACAAGAACAATGGGGACAATTATCGAGAGCTACTTCGAAAACATGGGATTTCAACCGCATACAGCCCAGCAACCTTCCTCAGCTTCCCGGATACGCGCGTTTCCTGAAAGCTCCATTTACTTGTGCAGAGCATGCATGACGCATGTACGATGACGTCTTTCAAGTCTGGGTCCTCATTTAGCGGGTTTTTCCTAGAGACCAGGCTGTGTGTCACTTTCCATATTTTCCTGGGCGGGCGAGACGATTTAGAAGTGGCCGGCCGCCTGGTACAAGGACAGAGCTGCAGCAGGTTAGGAAGCTCCTTCCCTAAGGGCCGAAATTGGAACGGCGAAAAACACAAGCGACACGAACCCTCGCTTGAATGAAAATAGATCATGTCGGTATGAGTCGCGGCCAAGCTATCGCGCAGCCAGACGTCCAGAAAACGGGATCTAGTCCATTCAGTGTGCCCCAGAAGTTCGACCGCTGCCTGAGACATAAAGTTGACCATGTATGCAGGGATCAATCGCTTGTTCAATGTACCGACCAAGCAGTGCATCTTTCCGCTGCTGCAATTAAACTGTTAGCATGCCGCCCAAAGCAGGAGCGAGCGAAGGAATGGACGGGAAGGAAGCGTGGGTGTCTGGAGGCAAATCACCTTTTAACCCATTGGTCGAGATTCCAGACATTCTCTGAAGAATCGTACACATGACCGCACGCCAACAAGATGCCACAGGCGAACTTGGCACGTGAAAGCACTTGCCGAGCTGGATCGAGCGTTGAGTCAAGAAACTTACGATCGTCATTTTCAAAAGGTGAGCTTGACATAATACGAACGGAGACTCACCTGAGCCGGACCGAGAGCAAGGTTATCGTTCAGTTGGTAACGCTTTTTTTCAGATGTTCCGTGAGTGACATAAATCACCATCACGTTGTACGTATCAGGCTCCCAAGAGCTGGTAGGACGCCAACATTATCAGAGCGCCTTGATACGATGGCAAAGCTTTTCGGGTTACTTACAAGTCAATTGAAAGCTGGTTGGTAGTATCCAAGGATTGGAGTCTAACAGGGATGGTGTAGCACTGGACAACTGCGGCTTAGTACACCAGATTGTCCGAAACTCAAAAACGTATAGCTTACCGCCCAGCCTGTTGTTCTCCATGTGTTGTTGATGCTATCGATAATATTCTTCGCCATAGGCCAAAACTCGGACAGGTAGTAAACTAGCACCACTAAGCGTGGCTGAACCGCTGGCGCCACATGCATAAACGGAACGTCTCTGATGAGATGCTATGGAAGAGTAGTTAGAAATATTAAGATGAGGTAAATAGAACAGAATGGAAACCGGGGAAACCTGGGAAACACAAGAGATGGACTCACTGGATACATCCCGTTCGACGGGTCGTGACACTCGGGGCATCGGAATGACTTAATATCCTCCTTGACGTTGCGGCGAGAGTCGTCTTCAGAGAAGTAGTTGAGGTTTACGCACATGAGGCCGCTTGGGGTGTCCAGGCTCTCGAAGCAAAAGTACGAGCCGCATGACACGCACGGAGTGATGATGTCTGGCACAGAGACCGCGCACTGGCAACAAACGTTTCCACCAAGCTCGGCTATCGGAGGCGTGATTTCTGGCAGGAGCATAATTTCGGATAACTGCAGAGTGATAACGTCAAGAAAGCAACAAGTGAGACCAGCCTTACAATACCTCGGTCCATATCTCGCTCGCTGACTCCGGAAGCTTCTGAGATAAACGTGCTAAATTAACCTGCTTATTTCTGTATTTCAGCTTGATCGCTCACCTTGTCCATGGCAGTCATGATCGCCGTTGAGACCTCCTGCACGTCCATACACAGATGGTAATCGATGGCCCGCCGGTGTCGTTCGCTCTTGATGGACGATAGGTCGACGTAGATAACCACCCCTTCTGATTCGTGAACCACGTTGGCGATATCTCGGATCACTTCATAAGCCTCTCCCTTCAGCGTCGTTCCCATTATCAATAGGGTGTCGGAGCCGTCCGCGTCTTTCATTAATTGGTCGTGAAGGTACCCAACCTCCAGACTAGGATCGATTTGTCCGTTGAGTAAGACGGCGGGGCGAAGGGGATAAGGTTCGGATGGTTTTGTCCTCTTGCCAGCTTCTTTGAGGGCGGTTCCTGGAATAAATAATAGAAACAAGAACGGGGAGGAGAAAGCATGCGAGGCGCACTAAGTGCTCAAGTGAAATTGAATAAAAGGAGAGGGGAGGCTTACGTTCTTTAATACAAGAGGGACAAGGGACGGTTTTCCCCAGGAGAAAATCCGAATTGAACGACATAGCTTCTTCTCCGGTGATATATTCGCAGCGGAGGTTTCGACAGGCTAAATTTCTATTATCCCCATGAAGCATGACTACCTTTTCGGCAAATTCTGGCTTGTCGCGTGTTTCCAGACCGTCGAAGTTGCGACTCAAACATTTCGCGATTCGGTCCTCGGTCATGGCTCTCTGCAAAAAAATATGGAAGGGAGACAACGCTGCCGTTTGAGCGCTGACACGAAATTCCGCCATCAGTCTGTTGAGGTGTTGAACCTCGAACGAGTCGAGCGTTACGTGTTTTGCAAAAATGCTCGCCCATTTGGCCCCTGGGCGTCCAGATCGAGCAGGTACTATAGGGTGACTAAGGAGTCCGCCGGCTGAGTGAAAATCCTGCGTGTGCGTATTAAAGAGATCAGATTCATCGTTGCATCCAGCCGAGTGTATGAGAGGATTTAGAAAAAGGAAAAGAAAAAGAAAAAAGGCAGGGAGAAGATTGCGTGAATGGACCAAACGAAGCAGAGTTTCAGTTTAGCCAGAAGGCTTTTCACATACCGGGATACCACAATGCACAGAGACCCCACCCCCACAAACCACCATCATCTTCCGGCTCGCTGCAATGCCCTCAATGACTCGAGATGCCGGCACCAATCCTACAACAGACGACAGATCTGCAAATACCTTGAGCGAGCTGGCCATTCTAGTACGGCGTTCCAGGTAGAGTGAAGTTAGCGCAAAGTACGAAAGGTGAGGACTAGGGACCGTGGCTGTGCCGGGTGGGGATGACATGCAAATTACATACGCAATTGGGCGTAGAGGTCCTCTCAACCTTGCGTTATGCAACCATACAAGAAGCGGCAGGGAACACAGCCGGAAAAAGACCTGTGATTGCGAATCGTCAGTGGCATTGTACTAATGGAAATATCGGTCAAGCACAACCTGACGTGCTCTCAAGGTTGCTGATGAGCTTAATGTTTTGGCCTAATTCCCTAAAGTAGGTCTTCAGGGGTTGAAGGTCTTCGTGTTTCAGTTCCTTGTATATGGTAAGGTCATTTTCTGTCAGGCCAAGCTGTAAGAACGCGTCGCGAAAATTCGGAGAGCGCCAACGCGCTTTGCCTATTTCGTCGTTTGAACATGAAACATGGATTCAGTGTGTGTAACTGTGATCTGCCCACTCGTCTGGGTGTGTTTGTACTTGATGGCCACTGCCTTACCTCCCAGAAGCCGCTTCACAGACTCCAGCGAGTCCTTGCACATCCCGTGTCAAAGCCCTTTTGACTTCGGCAAGTGCCAAAGGTCCTGCGTCGGCTAGCGTCGACTGAGCATAGGAAGACGGTAGCTCAAAGTCTGTTGCATCGGCCCATTCGCCATCCTCGCCAACAATTTGCAGGGCGCGAGGACAGTCCAGCTCGCCAGTGTCGGGCATGTACTAAGGCCCCTTCTCCATAAAGGCTTGGACTCGATTGCGCAATGCTGTACGCTTCGAGTTCACCTTATTGGCTTGCCCGGGCGTGATTTTTGAGCCAAAATCTTTCTCTTCGTCCCTAAGCTTGCACTTGGGTGCATGCGCGTGAGTACTACAACGTAAGTGGCGAAAACTATCGTGCTTAGTACATGCTTTGTCCTAGCTCGACACCTTCAATTATCCAACAAACCATGCCGTTTTATTGTCGGATGGTGGGTAAACCTTTTATCTCGCTCTCGCGTTCTTGTATCGTTTCATGAAAGCCGCCTATGATGATAATAGATAAATCTTTTATTATAATGCATAAGACGTTTGCGTACGTTTCAGCACTGGATCCACCAATGGACTCTTCTACTAGTTCCCATCTTCATTCACATCCACGGGTTGTATTGACCCCTTCTCCCATTTAGCGATTGACCTGTGGGCCAGACTAGCCGGCAGGTCTTCATGATCTTTCAGCGCCTTGTTTCCGCTTTCTTGCGTCACGGAATCAAGTTGGTAGTTTGCAATATAGGAAGCGATAGGTAAGTGATTATTCTCAGCCAACCTTGGGATACTTGCGAATCTCAATTTCCTTTGAGAAATTCCGATCGTAAGTAATATTATTGAGGCTGTCGGTACTGCCAGTGGTGTTGAATACATCGTAATTATCCACCGGTTTGAGCGTGCACGCAGTCCCTGAGTGGCGATCGGAGCACGGAAACAGCTCAGCGCTCAAAAGTTGAAGCGATCGAGACGAGGATTCGGGATGTTGACAGTGCAGACCCGAATCTGAGTGACGCCATCAAGATCGCCGACAGGTATGTTGTTAGTCGACTCATTGAGACTGCAGGGCATGCCACGATGTCCAAGGTTCAGTACCACCCTAAGCCCATAGAGTGAAGGGTCAGTCCAACAAGCTCCATCCCAAGCTTTAGGGCGATGAGTCGGCTGAAAGCGATGTTGTGAGACCAAGCATGCAGAGCAAAGCGGCCAAGAACCCAAGCAAGCATTGCATGAGTATAGAAGGTCGGTTGCTACTTTACACGAGTCACATCGCTCGCCCACAGGAGGTCCCTCGCGATCGTACACCATTTGAACGTAGGGGTTGCAAACGGTGTTTGCCACTCACGAAGATAGAAATTTGGAGTCTACACGAGTTCATTTTCATTTTCATTTTCTATTTATAGTCAATCCACTCACCCTTCTCTGGAATGGACCCTCGGTACTTTTTGTTTCATCCGGCTTTCGAGTAGATCTTGCGGCTCCTCTACTGCTGCCTCCCGAGATTCAAAATTAGCCAGCGTTTCGGCTGGCAAAGGCTGTTCGAGATTCCCAAATTCAATAGATTTAGGGATCGGTTTGCGACGTCGGTTCACGTCCTTAGCACAGGAACTCGTAGCGCCAGATTCTCGAGATTATGTGCACATTATGTGACCAAATTGGATATAATTGTACTTTCCATGAACAGGCCACCTCCTTTGATAGAATTTATGAATAAAATACATATTCTCACTAAGGCCTGGCGCATATATGGATTTGTATATCCGTATTAATCGAAATGTATCCTTACACAGCACTACAACAGAAAAGTTCCGGCGGAATGCCGGAATTCCCGGGGCCGGATTCTGGCGCGACATCCGTATCCATAGGTACCAAGCCTGGCCCTAAACAAAGTCCGATGGTGTGTGTAATAGGGTGCGGTCAGTGTCAGCTTACGAATGTTACTGACTGAGTCAGTATCCTCGAAGGAACGAACAGGAAACCCGGATAGGATTACAACTATTTTGTATATGACAATAGATATATGCGTGCTCATTCCCATTGTATGTCTCTGACACGGGTGACAGGCAACGAAGAACGCTGGGAATCGCTTTCAGAGCTCTTGCTTCCCCCATACTCGAAAGATACGTGACCACTCCGGATAATCAACTAGCCGTGCCGGAGAACTTGAGGCGCATATAAGCTGAGCAATGGTGTGGTTTAGTTGGTCGGATAGAGAAAGTCCGTCATTCGTGTCAAACTGGGCAAACGGGTTCGTTGATGGCGTCTGAGTGGATAATTCAGAGACAGCACTGTTAGCTGGCAGTGATAACCCTTTTCTAATACCACCAAGAGCCATGCTTGCTAAAGCAGTCTCCGCGGTGGCGCCGAGCTCGGGCTTCCGGCAACGAAGCACCTGGCACCACGCGGCATGTCTATATATGCGAGATAGTTGATGGGAAAGCAGGGACCCCGCGCCAGTTTTACTGGAGCGCACCGACGGGCTTCCCCCGCCGCTGCTAGTTTCCTCTTTTAGTTTCAGTTTTTAGTTTTTAGTTTTTAGTTTTTAGTTTTTAGTTTTTTTTTTTTGGCGAGACGACCACAAAGTACAATAGGGCCGATATACACAAGCCGGGAAGACCAGGACTCCCCACAGAACAAGTGCCGACCAGTCTGGATGTTGGGAAGTGGTCGGGTAAAAGCTGAAGGTAGTAAGTTTGCTGGCGCTTCAGTCTCGCGGCCAATTGCTGCCCAGTCAGGAGCCAATATTAAATAGTTCTCACAGCCAGAGTCAGTTATCCCGGGAAAAGGTTTTGTCCAGAGAGAAACGAGTTCAAGGAGGTAGTTGAGAAGGAACAAATGCAAGAACTTGTGGGAATAAGATGTAGGGCGCTGGATAGGGAGGATGCGATCGAGAATTGAGTACCCAGCAATCCCAAACTTCGTAGCCAGTTTGTTGCGCTTGGTCTGATTCTTGGCGCACTCTATTTGACCTGTTTGATCAATGATACCCTGTTCGGTTCTAAGCAGCAGGTCGAGTGGATCATAAGACGAAATCGTGGCGACAGGTCTGTCGGAGCTAAGAGGTTGGGCGAGAGGAATATAATAAGTGTGTTTGAGTTATGATAGACACCAACGCTTTCACATTCACGGCGAGGAACTTTGGCGTTTGGACCTTTCCTCTCCCCGAAGTGTTTGATTGCCTGCATGTCGCCAGAGACAATAACAGGGTGCTCGCGAAGGATACAAGTTTGACCAGTAAGAGCGTTATAGGTCTCAATGCCGCGAGCCAAGACAAGAGACTCGTTTACAAAGGGGCTAGGAAAGAATTGAAATCCCTAGGTTGATTCGGGCCAGGGATCGCAGCAAGAGGAACAAGTTTACAGAGTTGGACACGATACGCAGGCGGCAGGTTGAGGATTTGCATCAAGATCGGCCAGCATGTAGAGTTCTCGCGACATAAGTGCTGAAAAACCTGCGCTCTGTCGCTAAGAACAGATGTCGCATGGTCGTATTTACCAGAGAAATATTTAACTCCTGTGTCCTCACCATTGACCACAATATTTTGCTAGCAGAGTCGGCGATAGAGTTCAGAGTCGAAAAGATTGTCCATGGCGCCATCGACCTCAGCATAATTATGCCGGTATAAGAGCTTCTCAACCATCTCTGGGTTGTTGAACAAGGCTTGCAGAAGGGGGATCCTCGGGATGTACTGATACGTTTGTCGAGGTCGGCCGCGTGAGTCGTAGCGCGGCCGGTCGCATTTCGAACAGACAGTTTCCTCAGCGAACTGTTCGGTGAACGCATGACAGATGTTGATACAGCAGTCATAGTTTTCGGGCTTGATTCCGGAAAGAATCGCGATACGGGTACCGAGGCATTGGAGCGTGAGGAGACGGATTTTACTGTGGAAAGAGTAGCGTATGCGCTCGTAATTTCACTGAGAAACATGGCCGAACTGGCGGATGGCCATCAGCTTGACGGAATCCATCTCTTTCTCGATGAGTGTTTCCACAACTAGACAATTGTAAGTAATACGCATAATGTAGCCTTCACCTACTCACGCATTTCATCCAGTTCATTTTGTGAGTCCTCGGCGTACCAGCGATCATATTCGGGATAATATTCTGCTGTTAAATTTGTATATCCGTCCTCGTCTTCGGGTGATTCGTTGTTGTCAGATTGTGGGAGGGGCGATTGGGGAGAGGATGGGAGCGGCGTTCCTATGTCGTACCAGCTATAATCGCAGCTTGCGGCTTCACATTTTGTATCTTCAGGCTCATAATCACGGTAGGATTCATAAGTATTTACTTGAAGAACGAAATTAGCAAAAATGCGCATAAATTAAAGCTTGCTTACCATTTGTACCTTCATTTCTCTATCCATTCGTTCGCTTGAGCCAAATAGTTCTCCTTTCCATTATCCAGCTCTATAGGTAGGTGTTCGCCTTGATTATCGAGCTCCAGTTCGGCGTCGAGGTTGGCAGTGGCGGCAGCAGCAGCAGCAGCTTCATCCGAAAGCTTTTTTATACATCGGTATCGAGTGCGAGGGTAACTATTAGCACGACAGCCACAGTTGCAAGTCCTAGTGTGAGGCATCGATAAGTAGAGGTTGAGGTGAGTGGACTTAGGATTGTGTTGGCGAGACGCTCACGTGACCGTGTAATTACCAATTCCGCTCTCATCCAGTCTCGTCTCAACTTAGTCTCAACCACAACCGTCCACTGCCATCCACCACCGCCCTCAATTTTCCCCCTCTCAACCTGACTTCGACAAATAATAAAGCGAGTTCCTAGACCTCACTTTCACTCAGATACCTGGTTTACGCTCACCTTGACGCGTCTGCAGATCACCTGTTACGTGTACCGCGAGGTGAGCTAACTCCAATTTGGAACGCGAAATGAAAGCTAACTTTCATTCCAGAATGGACGCGGCGCAACTCTTCGCTGCAATGGCTGCGAATCCTACCCTCATGTAGCAGTTCGCCACAATGTTGGCCACCCAAAATACCGGTCGAGGCGCACGAGGTATGTGTCTGTATTTCTCACTTGACATATTGTACCAACATCTTCTGACAACGCAGCGGTACCCAATCGACCGCCAAGTAAGTGTACTATATTCATTTGCTTCGAGTTCTGTTCTGGCAGTTATTTTTGTACCCAGCGCAGGAGCAAGTTGACTTCCGCTCCCGCAGCGAATCGGCCCTTGGGCGCTCGACCAACCCCGCAGACGTAGGAGATGAAGTAGAGCGTGGAAGGAGGCCACAACGCCCCTCTGCAGGTCCCTCGAATGTTGCTGCCCCCTCCGCCAATACGAATAAGTAAGTAATCTCTTATTCACCGTTTGTTCTACGTCCTAATCAAGGTTTAATTCCTCCAGATCACGAAGCAAGGCTAAATCGCCTGCTCGACACCGCTCCCCATCCGTGCCACTACCCCCGTCTACGCCTCCGACAGTTCAAAGGTCAGTTACTGCGCATACATTAGAAAAACACACTTAATGATTATCATAATTTATTACTACTTGGGCTCCTTATCAACCAGTCCTCTTCGCCCCCTCCTGCCATCCCAAGCTCCCCACAACACTATCGTCGCGACACTTCCAGCGCCCACATTCCCTCCAACCGTTCCCGCGGCCGCGGGCACACCCGCTCTCCTAGCCGCCGCTCTCGCTCTCCTAGCCGCCGCTCTCGCTCTCTCCCAGCCGCCGTACTCACTCGCCTGGCCGTAGCTCTCACTCTCCCAACCACCGCTCTCGCTCACCCAACCGCCGCACCCGTGCACGCTCTCCTGAGCCCGACTCACGTGCCCCCGCCCCTAAACGCCGCCGCGCCCCCTCGCGTTCACGCTCCCGCAGCCAGGACTCCCAGGCAGGTGAGCGTTACAAGGGCTGCCCTACGTCGTACGAGAAGCGCCCAGGCAAGGGTGGTGGCCGTATCACAAGGGTGGTCAAGGGGAAGGAGGTGATAGTGTATACCGACGTGGAGAAAGTTGGCACCCGGGAGGCCAAATACCAGTACTTCAAGACACATCGTCACCCGTTCGGCATCAAACACAATACATATTTCAATCCTTACTCAATGACTACATCCGACCTCAAGAACTACAAGCAGATCACCCGGCCTTCCGGCGTCCAGATTGGTCGAGGCGACTCAAAGTCGATGCACGGGATCATGGGGCGCCGACCCGATTATGATTTTTACGTTCACTTTCTGGTATGTATTCTCTCACATTTTGCACCACTGTGGTTAACTCGTTACTCGGGGCGGTCTCCGTGAAGTGGTCCCAGTATGGGACAACCCTACGGCGCAAGGTGTACCAGACGGTGCGTTCACTCATATTCTATCTGAACAAGGCTAACGTTGTTTCAGATACTCAAAAAATATTCATTTGTCACCGTTTCCCGCGACGAGACAAACGAAGACAATTGGATAATTAATCTGGTGGCTACAAACTACTTATCGCGCACTCGTGCCTATGCGACCGGTGAGCTTACCATATCGTTGTATTATCTCTCTGACTCGGACATACAGAGAAAAAGCGGACGCGTTATCTTCAGCGACGCAAGTCCCAGTCTGGGCAAGACAACGAGAACGCCGACGAGGAGGAAGTGGAGGAGAACGACGGCGACGGCGAAGAGCCCGACGAGGAGGACACCGTCCCAGGAGACGGTGAAGACGACTACGCAGCCAACGCGCCTGCCCACGGCGCTGCCCCACGCTCGAGCACCGGACACGATCGCAACAAGTCTACCACTTCCACTTCCTCGCGCTCCACCCCTTCCTCACGCTCTGCCCATTCCTCGCGTCCCGATACCACCTCGCACGGCTCGACTCTCCCCACCCAGACTAGCAACCGCGACAACCGCCGCGCCGACATGATCATTGCCACAGAGGAGGCGCTGGACAAGGCAGACGACGCTCGAGCGTCAAAGTCCACCAAAGCTGCAAGTACCTCCAAGTCCAGAGGGAAGAGGAAGCAGGTCGAGATGCGTCCTACCCAAAAGGATGCTGCGGACGATGAGGAGAGTGGTTGGGAAGAAGAGGTGAGTCTACAATAATGCTAACTCTCCTTATTGATACTTGCCCAGGCTCTGCGTCTTGTCCCTGTCAAAGTAAGCAAGGCCGCACGCGCTCAAGCGACAATCAACTCCCCCGAGGTAAGCGGATACACTATTCGCGTTCTCTGCTGATCCCCTCCGGTCCAGCCTACCCTGCCAACCCAGGGGCAGAAGCGCGAGGCAGCCAAGGAGCCTGAGCCAGTAAGTCACGCCGCCTGTAGAGAATATTACTTACTAGGGTCGATCAGATCCAGGAACCGGCACCGAAGAAGTAGAAGCCGCGGCCTAAAATGGTAAGTGATCGACACGCTTGATTAGCCTTGCTGATCTATTTTTAGCGTCCTCCTCCCGATGCCGAACCCGAGCCTTCCGGCGCATCCGCCTTGTCTGCGATCCTCCTTAGCTCTGATACCCCCGACGTTCCCTGCCACCACTGTGCCTTCAACTGCATCCAAGGTACGCACTCATTTACTTTACTCGCCCGTATTTACATTGGGCACCAAGAAGGCGCTAGTGCCTGCCAAATCCGCCGGCGTGAAGGGTACCCACGCAACGACTTGTGCAGTGACCCGCACCAATGCTTAGCGGGCCCATCGGCTTTATACCCCCCTCGCTCTCTCGCTCGCTTTCCCTCGACTTTCCATATTTATTCGACTCACCGCGTGCATCACATCAAACGCGCTTATACCTGGCTCGACATGGACTATTAACCTCGCGCTAGCTTGCTAGCCACGTGATTTGGGGGCGGGGCCGGAATGGGTATGGACGGTATGTACGGTTTAGGCGTGTAAGGTGGAAACGGACACGCAAATTAGCTGCTGTAGACAATTAAATTGACATAACAATTGATGTATTGGACACTTCTTTTAAGTGGAATAACCACCTAAGGATATAACCTAAAATCAGGTGGTACAACATGATTCAAGTGTCGCACCCACCTAACTCCTGGTGCGCTACCCACCTGAGTTTAGGTGGGCGTCTACTCACTGCGCATAGACTGGTGGAACATGCGAGTCTTAGGCCAGCACTTTTTTCTTTGCTCACACTAAATGCTCCTCTTAGTACCTTGTTCCCGCAGGAGGATGTCGATTCCGAGGACGAGCTGGAGGGCATAGTCAGCGAGCTCTGTAGGCAGGCGCTAGCGAGGCAGCAGGAGGCTCTTGATGCTGCCAATTAGATCGGAACACGTCGTCTTTTTTGTATATACCAGATGTGTTGGCCACACGATCATAATATCGGTTAAGGCGTAGCATATAGTCTGAAAAAGGATAGCATGTATCCATAAATGGATATTGCGATCATAGTGTACACACTCTCCCAGTCATTTCGATTCTCTATCAATGATCAATGCTATATTACAATTACACCAACTATGGGTCGATGATCGTAACATAACGGATACCCGCTTAATCCTTTATGACTTGTATATTCTCGCGGCTTCCTTACAAGCAAATCGAATGGCAAAATAGCATTCATTACAAGTTGCTTATAGTATTGTACCTCGGGCAATTATTCCTGCAGCACACATTCCGAGATGTGAATTCGAACGTGCATGTTACTCCTTCCAATCAAAATGGAATACTTATGCCGTTCACCATGATATGACCGATGGCGATCATTTTCGCCGCCTTGTATTACAATTCAAGAGCGCCGTAAGAATCTCTGCGCCGGCAAGCATTGAAGATGACCCAAGGGTTTAAAGTTGATTTTGGAGCATTTAAGAGCTAGTTGGTAAGTTTCTCGTGATTTCAGCTGGCCTTGTAATCATGTTTGGCCTTTCCGAATTCATAAGGGTTTGCAAAAGATTGGAAGATTCCGGCCTTCCGGCTTGCGAGACGGCTAGTGCAGAACTGCTAATCAGTTCGCGGCGGTTTATCGATTACTGTAGCGGCCGGAGAAGAACGTCGGTCCCGCGTCCCATCCGGGGGTAACGCGACGTTATGAATTTCCAATGTCCCTTGTTCCAAGGCGTGCCGACGCAGCGGGACAAGACTTTCCTTATATAGTAGTTTCCTTATACAGCATAAAATGTCATTTGATTAAAATGTTGTAGAATATCAGAAACCTCACAAGGAATGACAATCGCTAGCTAAAGCACCACCCGTCGAACACTTGGGTACCAAGAAGGTGGCTTGGTAACCCCAACAAACCGAGTAGGAGTGGAAGTGATCATCGGGGCGGGTGGCGGAGCCGGTGGTTCCTCGTCATCTCCCTCGTCTTCAAGCTCATCCGTGGTACCAACCGGTTTTTGGGTATCTTGAGCACGGTGGACATCCACAATCAATTCACAAACCTCATCCGCGGTAGGTTGAGATCTCTGTCTTGCAGGCTGTTCGATTCATGATAAAATAACCTACATGCAGAGGTATATTGCAACCCACGGGTGCAAGCCATGTGTACACACCTGAAAAAACCTCTCCCGGTCAGCTAATTTGCACCCAGTAGACCTTTTTGGACGCGTCTTCGGGCGCATCTGGAATAGCACAGCCACTGACGTTACCAGTCGCGACTTGCCCCACGTCCGGCAACCAGCCGACGCAGCAGTAGTGTTAGATCAAGACCAAGACAAGCCGCGCCAAGACGGAATTTCAAATCGTCTGGTCTGGCCTTGACTTGACAGTATGAGCGATTGCCGGAAAGTTCACGACAGCGTCCCTAGGTTGCCTAGGGACTATTATCAAATATATACGACAATCTGATTAACAAAGCCACATGCGTGTAAAGTACTCTAGCCTAAGCTTAGTTCTTGCGCACCACCATATTTAAAAAATGTGGTGGTGCGCAAACTGTCTAATTATTAAACTAATCACCGAATGACCATTACGACAGGTTTCAAGCCTATACGGACGATTGTGGTGAGGATACTCTGCAGAGGCAACCGATGGCTCTAAGGTTGAAATGAATAATGCACAAAATGACGGATATATGCTCAGAATATGGGCATAACTGGAAGTCTCAACAGTAAAATTAGACCAGGAATCACGTCTGTAGTACTGAACAATTATTCAACACCCTCGCCTCGCAGCCTCCTTTGAATAGTCGAGACAATAGTACGACCTTAGTAGTTTAGGCGCAGTCCAGTTAATATCTGATACGAGCAAAAGAAATAGAAGATCCATACGCATTGGGAGTGTCACATAGTTCAAGTTGCACATATATTCGACAAGCTCGCAGCACTGGTCGGCAACGCGCATGATCTCCGACACGCTGAAATCCCTATGCATCGCACTGTCAACACGCATGTGCCCGGTTCCGAGTCAAGTTCACTCACCCATTTATGTGCAGGTGCATTACCGAACGGTGGACTCCCGTTATCCGGTCCACTAAGCCGGGGTGTTCGAGATCGGGCACTAGCTCGATCCCGGTAGGCGGCAGGGGGAGACGCCCAGGGAGGAGCGACATCGCGGAAACTAACAGCACGAGGCAATTCTCGTAGTCAGATAAGCGCGCGGGGGTATCGACCGAGCTCGGAATAGTCGACATTCTAGACATAGGGATGACGAGCACGCGAGAAAGTAGTGAGAAAGTAAGCGGTCTAAGTTTGAGTTTCCGTTGAGTGCTCGATAGCTTTCTTATCGGATCGCTTATATCGATGTATCTTAACAACCAGGGTAAGGAGAAATGTAAAGATGCACCACCAGTCGAATTTTAGATGCTGTGAAGTCCTCAACAAGTGTTGCTGTGAGTTGGGAACAAAGCGCATAAAATAGGCGGAACAACAATGATGAGAGGAGATATGGCACGGGGACTACAATGTGCAAGCACCATGTCCCGGTGCAGGTACCTGCCGGTTTCATCCTGCGAATGAGCTCTGCATAACTTCTTCCTTCCCTTATATATGTTTGATGAGCCTCATTATTGAACGTAAAAATTCAACGGATGAGGATCTTTCGCCGATCGTCTATCCATGGCTTTGTATGTGGCTGGTACATTTTGGGCGGGGTATGTAAGTTAAGTGTTTCTCAAGCAAGCAAGGCGTTTCTCAGCAAGCACAATCTCCCGCATATTAGACACGTTAGGGATACCCACAAAGCGGGTGGTGGAATGCAATTCAGCCTCGGTCATTTGCTGGTGATGCAAGCATTCCTACGTTAACCCCCCCCCCCCCCATGTTTGAAGACTTAGCTTGTGCACTCCGAGCCTTTCTTCTGTGGGGCGTTCGTTGCCCACTAAGCAGGTATCACTGGCAGTCTGAGCCTGTTTGAGATTTGTCACAACGAACATCATTCCAAAACCGAAGGACACAGCTAGTTACACAGCCGAATTTCAAACCTTCTGTGATGCATTTAGAATCCATACAGGCGGTTCCAGTTGGCAATCAAACGCTCAGATCAATTGTTGAAGAAGCTAGACACCCCCCGCCACTCGCATCAGCAAACTAGAATTGTTTGACACATTTCTCAAGAATTCCAGTATCATATGCAAGAGAGTTCTCCGGACATGCTTCGGCTGTGTCAAGAATTGTCGAAGGGAGCTTGTTATGGACTCGCTGCCAAGGACAAATACCTTTGATCTGAAGTTCCTCCGATTCATACAGAGTTGCTTCTGACATTCGTTGTAACAGCACCAGGTGTCGCCCCATAGGAGTAGTGAAGTGTGGGTTTATTCCAACAAAGAAAGGCATGTTATAGATTGGATAGTATATCAGTGCGATTGAATGCTTCTGGTGTCCCCCTTCGTTCCAGGTGCAAATCTAAGCTTTTTCTTCGGGCGAACATTCTCCCCGGCCTCCTGGGCATGATCTTCCCCGGACGGTGAAACATCTCTCGAGCACGTTGGCATTTGATTGAGATTGTTCACTATCTTTGAAATCTACAGGGTGAAATTTAGTCAGGTACTATGCTATAATAACGGGCAGCATATAGAAATGGGGTTTCCTTACTCTGTGCACAATAGAGTACCGTGCACGACCCTGAACGGGCTAATGTAGGTCAGTCAGAGCCTGTATCACTTGGGGTAATATTATGGTGCTAAAGGAACACGAACTTTAGAGAGGTTGTTTAAATAATCCTCGGCCCACATATCAGCATCTCCCTCGAGGTGAATGTCGATATAACGTCCCCAAACTTTTGGAGCAAGCGTTTTCCAGTCAACGTAGATGACTATGCCTCCAAACAAGTGAACCTTGTCGGCAAGTGCCTGCAGTACGCGGGCAGCACTTGTTGACTTTAGTTGTGGACCAAGCACAAGCAAGACGTCGCAATTGCCGTCCTTTGTTACCAGCTTATCCGCACGTTGATTGCCTCCCCAAATCTCTGTCGCCTCATCATCAAGGAGGATATCAGGGAGTAAGTACCCTGGCCTTGTAGCTGCAATGGGTCCAGCAAGGACCGATGGTTAGAAACTGATGAGTATAAGTACCCTATACTCACTAGATGGGTTTGATATGCAACGGGGACAATTGGCTTTGAGTCCATCCGAAAGCGGTCCATCGAAATCGGAGGTGGGTTCTTCAGAGCGTCGGTTACACACCGTGCATTTAAGATAAGCGTTAGAACCGTTTATCTCGAGTACCCTCTCGACCATCTCCTGGCGGTTACGGGTTTGCAAGCCGCTAATGTCTTGCGTATAGCAGCGAGCCAAGCTACCTTGATCGAACAGGTGTTCCACAAAACGATGGCAGGGCTTGGGGGCGGATTGGCGTTCCAGTATCCGCATGCGAGCCAACGTCTTACTGTAACTCTGGCACTTTATTGGGTCCTTTCGAATTTGGGAGTTGAATCGTCGAGGAACTTTGAGCCTTTCATTATTACTGACCCCATCATCGCTTGATGCCTGAGCGATTGATGGAGGATCCTGCTCCATGTCGACTGAGGTTAATCCCCACAGCAACAAAAGAAAGTGATCGTCTCACCAAGAGGTCAATATGTGCTGTCAACATACCACCGCAGAAAACGGTCACTTTATGGGCGGACATTAAGAGAGCATGCACCTGCTTGAGTAAAACGCTGTGGGAAGGCTGGTTGATACGCATGAGAGGGATTGGTAGGACCTGGGTGTTGCCCGCTGGCTCGACATCTAGAATAAGCTTTTGTGTTCTTTTAGCCGTGTGACGGTGGATCATTCTTGTAGCTCGTTAGCAAAGATGGCGGAAGGCGGGTGAAGAGGGTGAAAGGTTCGAGCACGTTACATACTGGGACGTAAAAGTCACATGCCCGACAGTCAAATTGAGTAGCCACAAAGGGCTCAGTGGGGATTCATTGGCTAATAAAGTCACTAGCGTCGTCTGAAAACGAACCAACTGAACACTGCTCAACAGCTTTACTGCACGCGACACTATTCCAAAGCAGGTTTCGCACCAACCACTCAACCTGCCAGCTGGTTGAACATGGGCAAAATTTTCACTGGGTAGTGATGGGTATACCGTCATAGACTGGGAAGCTGAACGCCCGGTGAAGCAGAACGCTTGAACTTCAACCGCCGTATCCTCAGTCATGATTTTAGCCTGAATTTTACATGTAAATAGCACGAACCTCAATGTACATCCATTGTAGATTTGAGAGCATGACAGAAGGTTTTGGCAATTACATCGGAAGGGGCATTTCAACGGCAAAGTGACCAGAACTCTCGTGTATAGTACCAATGGATCCGTTTGTATGCAGGCGCCAACCCCGCCCACAGGCGGAGCACTCCACCAGTATAACCACTGCATGTGCTAGCATACCGGCTTGAGCACTGTGGGTGACTTGCCAAGTCCGCTCGTTACCCCCCGCACCCAGTACACAGTCACAAGTGGAGTTGATGTCAGGGAGCTGCCTTCCCAAAGGTCGGGAGCTCCAGGGAGACGATGCTATCAAAGTAGGTGCATGACTCGCGGAAAACCATGCCAGGTTATGGGCGAGCTGTAAAGACGGGAAATTTAGCCATGTACGTATCAGATCGTGCAAGTCAGTGCCACAATTGGCGGCTCTGCATGTGGCCAGGCTATATACGAATCGCGCCCACTCTGCAGGATGAAACGAGTGCAAACTCAGACCCCCAAACAGTTCAACAAAGTTTTGGCTGAGAGGGAATCGTGTTTTGGTTGATACATATCCCTAAGTTGGTTACCGGAGAAGCTTACCTTTTTGCCTCGACCCCCAGTCTCTGACCGAGTTGGCCAGATTCAAACTCTTCTTGCAAGCACATCACTATGGCTCGAGCGCGTAGGAGCTCTACGGAGCACTGACTCACGACTGTGCTCACGTGTCGGAACATCTGAACGCCAGGTCATCGGCCTAGTGAGTTGGATGATTTGCGGCAATTACACGGGATGCCAACAGACCTGGTCTACTTCCAGATTGACTTGGGTCGAATAGCCATGGTCCATTTGAGTAAGTCCTGAGGTAATTAGAATAACCCACAGATGAGCACAGGCCCTGGTTCAAGGTAAGACATGAATTTAAAGGTCAAATTATTCAAATGGACAACTGCTTTACCTACGAGATGAGATGCAAACGTTTTGCGTTGACCCAACTTTGGTGAACACCGATTCCAGCTACGCAAGGGCGGTAAGCGGCGCTGGTCAGCTGGTTTGCCGGGTGGAGACATTGTGGCCAGAACAAACCTTAAAACCATTCCCGCCGAAAATCTGTAGCAGATCCTCAAAAAAGCATTTGGCTTGAAACGCCGTCTCTGAAGTATGGACCACGACCAGCGCAATGCTTTCCCTGGCTACCAATTGCACAGGAGATTGCGCTGCACAGCATATTTCAGAGCTACCGAGTGGCACTTCAGCACTTGCGCATTGGCGGGAAGCCAGCGCAGTTCCAGGTGAGATTGTCGACGATAGAGCTAGATCGCGGATTGGCACTTCGAGTTCGCCAAGGAGTGGTATGTGAGACGGGGTTCCTGCTTGGTGAAGCAGATTGCGAAGCTAGTGGTGGATATATGAGCCTGGTGTTGAGCAAAACATAAGTCTGCTCACGGCGGGTATATTCACGGCGGGTTTCCGGAATGGCCCCTCATTCAGATGTACGGACTAATCGAAAATCAGCGATATTTGTGCACGTCAAACCTTCAGCCAGAAACTCGTCTAGCAGCTTATCGATAGACTAACCTTAGGTAAGGTGGCCAGCATACAAGTGGCCCAGTCCTGCACGTCTGTCTGTACGTGGATGTCGAAGCAGGACGCAAGCTTTTGGTTGATCTTGGACCTGTCAACATAAACTGTGACCCCGCCTTGCAAACGAACCGCTCGAGCCATCCTCTTCACAAGCTTAAACGCGCCTTCTGTTTTCAGGGAGGTTGCAACAACAAGGAATAGATCGACCTGTGAATCCATCTGTTCCAATTGTTCCAAGCTATATCCTTCGTGGAACAGGGTCTTAGGCTGTTGGTTGAACAAAACATTGGGGACCAAGTAGCCCACGCGCCGGCGGCGCATGTTTAATGTCGCAGCTCTGTTAGCTAATTGATACGACTTCGACATGAGAGTTGATCGGTGTGCACAAATCAGAGCGACGCTTACCAATACTTTGGCAGTTTGGACACTCCACAAGGCCATGCTCGAGGAAGTGGGAATCAAATCTGCTCGTTGGGTCGGTAGGCTGCTGGTTACATGCAAAGCAGTGAAGTTGGTTGTTACTACCGTGGAGTTCAAAAACTTTGCCAGTTAGATTCGGGAAATCTCTGGTTTGTATACCGTCAAAGTTCTGAGTGTAGCATCTCTGTAGGCAAAATATATCGTCGAGCCTCGAGACCAGTTGATGGAAAGAGGTAATCGGAGCGGTGCGAGCGTGTATCCGTAGTTCTGTCATTAAAACGTTTAGAATGACCAGTTTATCCACGTTTTGTATTGTCGATAAGTCGAACAGGTCGCAGCCGGATAGCCTGACATCATTGCGAGAGAATCGCTGAGAATACATCCCTCCTGGAGAACGGAAGTCCTGCTTCATGAGTGAGTGACAGCGCACTCGATGGATGTCCAACAAGCTTTTAACTACTGCCTCATACAACTCACAGGGATACCAGCTGCCACGGAAACGCCGGCCCCGCATAATATGGTGACCTTGCGTGCAGCATGCAGTTGGGCACAGACGAGTCCCCCAATCATAGAGAACGCAGCCTGATCGAAAACCAAAACGGGGGCGTTAGACATGGTTGTGATGGCTGGGGAGGTTGGTGGCTAGATTGATTTGATCATAAACGGGATCATGTTTGGTTCCGCTTGGCTCTGATTGAATGTTTATATTCAAGCGTGAACGTTGTGGTAAGCAAAATGGAATGGTGCCTTAAAAATGTGGTACCGTACCCACTCGGAAGTGAAACGTATTTCAGTATCCGGGGCGTATCGCATTGCAATCACAGCAATAGAACCTGAAACTAGGCCAATCATAGGTTTGACAGTACTAGAACCTGAGTGCAACCTTTTGTTCAATGCCGGCTAGTGGTTGTGGAGAATCAAGAGAATCAATAAATAGCTCAAACAACCTCCAAATACCCAGAAGTGAAACGAGTGCATTTAAGAGCAGGAATAACGGAGGCCTTATGATGAGTATGAACCCATATGTTGTAAAGCACCCTGGAAGCTGCACCAGCGTACTAAATTGTGTGTTTAAGAACTAATCAATGATCATAAGATTCGAGATACCCGTCTACGGTTGTAATGAAAAGTGGCCTGTGACCCGTGCCCTCGATCTAGCTTTTGCTTAAATCCTAAGTGTATATCATTGGTTTCAGCCCCGCTTAAGTTGTTCGCAACCGTGAGACCAACTGGAGCAAGAGAGGATGGTTGGCCAGCGTTTCCCGGCCCTGCCTCGCTCCAACCAAGTCCCCAGATCCATTGTGCTTTTGGGGTGTCGTCATTGTGCCGTGACTGGTTACCGTGAAGAGCAGCGAGGGCAAGGGGGAGCATAAAAATGGGATGACCTGTGTTAACGCACGACAGCCTCTAGGACCCTGGCACTAGATTAAATACAGTAAGGCGGTGCTACACAGCTCACTAGAAGTTGCCGTGACAGGCCACTGACCTTGCGACTAGTCAACCCAAGCCTCGAGAAATGCAAGCAGGCACGTTAAATTAGACCATGCAGATCACGTGGAGAATCACAAACAAACAGCAGTAATGGATCATCAACACTTGTGTAGTACAGTCGAACCTCTTGAACCGCACCCTCCATAACCGCCATCAGTGATAGGGACTGAATGGCTTACTGTAGGCTCAAATAGAGTGCGGGGGTCATTCGATTTTAGCGCGAAACATTTACCATCATTGTGCGGTTCAAGAGGTTCGACTGTACAAACACGAAAGAGCTTCTGGAGCACAAAAACCGAAATTTCCGCTTGCTGTACTAGTAAAAGAACTCGAACCAGGAACATGGCACAAGGCAGCTTCATGTATCGGAGAGACAATGTTCAGCATCGTTTTGCTAGCCGAGGACATGAAAGTGACGGCGACTTACACGTTGAGACGGAGCTGGCTGCGGCTAGCGACCACTTATTGCAGCGTAGAAATCTCATGTATCTAGTGGAACGTATTAGAACGATGAGTCAGTAATTGAGTCAAGCGTATATGCGCAGCAAGGCATGCGAATGGCTCACTGGGAACTGCATCACGGCCGAGGGGCATGCATGATGTTAGCTGACATGCAAGCACCGCGCATACAAGGCGTCATCGCGTATATAGGACGTCTATGTAAGGTGTTGGCATATTAGCTGCTGATATGCACACGAGATTTCTGATAGTTTGTATAGTACCTGTGAAATAACATTAGCCGTGATCATAACCTGTAGAATTTGCTAGGCTGTAAGAAACCTGGCATATTATGGTAATCATCGCATATCCCAACAGTCACTGCATACCGGCCTGGCCGAATAAGCCAGCCATGTGTCACCGCGCCTCCTGTCCGCCAGCCTGGCATAGGTCCTAGGTAATCCACTTGACCTGACCAGGTACGCATCAAGACAATTGTTTTTAACAGACTGGCCCCGCATATATGCTGCTATCAGACATGTCTTTTTGTCCAGACTGTTTCAGTTTGGGATATAAATAGCGGCGCTGGCACGCCCTCTCGTACCCCATCTCTCTACTTGTCTCACTCTCACTCTTTTGTACTTCTCTTTATATATACCATTTAACATACATCTTGCTTCTACACGCAGGAACATCTAATACCTTATATTATAGTCAATTTGCGATCGGGGAGACTAACGTCTTTCAATGCGTGCGTAGACTTGAGTTAGACTAATAAGCACTAGGTATATGCGAAACTCTAATTCTGAGCCTTTTTACGACACCTCTAGATGAGTAGCTGTTGCCAAGATATTGCAAGTTTGTGAGATTGAATGGGGGAACAGAGCGAGAAATGGAGAAGAGGGTAGTGGACGTGTTTATGGGAGGATGATTTGCTGCACTAACTTGGTTTGTTCAAAAATTATAGTCCGATGGGTCACCGCGGATACTGAAAGACAGATTTTGAGGAGGCGCCAGTGGTTCGCACGCTGTCTCGGGGAAAACAGCAGCGGACAAAAAAAACCTGAGCGCTGGAGTCATGTGATGACACAACTTTGTCTGGCACATTTTCGGGGGGGGGGGTTAAAGAAGCCGACTAATTACGAGGGGGGTGTGACCTTGCAG
Organism: Ceratobasidium sp. 394; assembly: GCA_019616325.1. Taxonomy (NCBI): domain Eukaryota; kingdom Fungi; phylum Basidiomycota; class Agaricomycetes; order Cantharellales; family Ceratobasidiaceae; genus Ceratobasidium; species Ceratobasidium sp. 394. Next base: position 13,358 of record WSTG01000070.1, on the reverse strand, counting down.
TCGCAAGTTGATCGTAAGGTTACGTGATTTACTGATTGTTTACTGATTGCACAACATCCCGGAGTGACCTTGCGGAAGCAACGTTATTTCAAAACGGCACATGCAAATGTCATACCTCCAGGTGAAAGCTCTCTCCCGTGTGCTGTTCACCTTCAATGAGCACCGCTTTTGGCACATAGCCCGGAAATATACATATACATATTTCCACCTATTTGTCTCCACGAACTGCCCACTTAATTGAGCCCTAAGTTGCTCCGGGTGAGGCACGGTACAAGGATCTCAGTTTGACTAGCCTAGTACTTTATTCTCAGTATATAACACCTGCTTCTCCTTGATCCATCTTATTACAATCTCACGGCTGCTATGTCAATTACACGAAGGGGGGCGACATAATGAGCATATGAACAAACAGAAATTATACTGTGCAGCTTGTCAGGCCCGCCAATTTGGGTTACGGTAAACCATGTACTTCTTGGTCTTTCCGGACCCTTCCTGGCTCCATATTATTCGGGTTTGTACGCACGGAAGGAACTGCCAGCTTTGCATTACCTGCAATATCGACTTCCGCAGTTGGGATGAGTAAGCAGTTCGCAAATCAGGGCCAACTTCCTCGAGTCTCTCCCGAATCGGCTGGAGTACAACAATGTGTAAGGACTCCCAGTGGCGACCGAGCTGCTTCGAAACCCAATTAGGCGGGAGGAGCTTGTCCAAGACCTTGTTGAACCCATCTTTGCTTTGGCGCACGCTGTAGTGGACTCCTTCGTCGACGGCTCTTTGCCAGCCTTGGAGCAGAAATGGCCCATGGTGTACGTTGGGGTGAACACCTGTGGCAAGATCTTGTACCGGCATGCGGGCCCACAGCCACCCCGCAAGGGTAATCTTCACCAGTCTCTCAACCCATTCCTGGTCTCCCTGACTCCAACCCGTCCCCTGCTCAGGACAGAAGCACTCCGCCTCTTGGCGTAGCAAGCTGGTTTTAAGCCGAGCGCCTGCTGGGCTCTTTCGAGCGATATAGTCAAGGATGGGGTACTGCTGTGCGGTGATGACGCCACGTATCCGGAGGAAATCCTGCCCGAGCTGGTCAGGGGGCACGCTAGCCATTCCATAGCGGATCGCTCGAGAAACTAGCTGCAGCCTTTTGGCCATGTCGCGACTTGAGCTCATATCGTCTGGACGCTGCACAAGGCCATGCATGAGGTAGGCTAACGTCGATGCCAGTAAGGCCACGGGCTCGGACTCTCGCTCCCGCTGGGGTAGTCGTTGCATGTTCCGGAAAACCCAATCATAGCAGTGTAACATAATGGTCTTGAATCTCACGATGGTAGACGTCGGTATTCCAACCTGGGTCACCTTGAATGTCACTCTGCAATCCGGACGGAACAAGAATAATACTTACAATGGCTCCGGCTGCAAGAAATCTTCTCTTGAAGAGCTCGGGGTCCAACTCTAAGATCTCCGCAGCCGCTGAGAGTCCCACCCGCCATTCAAGTCGCACACCATAGCTTCCCTTGCCGTCCTCCCAGGCTTTGAGCAGTCCTGTTGTCTCGGTTTTGTATGCCTTCGACCCTAAGAGCCCATCTTGAGGCGAAAACCCGACTCCAATGGAGTGGTCCCGATGAATATAAGTGAGGACCTTCTCTTTCATATACGCCTGGAACTTGTAAAAAAGGGGTGCGATATGAGCCCTGGGTCTGGCCGCGACACCACCGACTACGTGAGAGTGCATGTATGCGTCAACGCGTGGCTTGCGCCAACCGCTGGCCAGCAATTGTTTGAGCTCGTCCAGATTCCATAAAAGTGTCATGTCCTCGACGTCCAGCGGCAAAGACTCTGAACGCACACCGATTTCAAGGCCGACGTCGAGAACTACATCCAGCGGATTTTGTACGCTCCAATCGACGATAGGGAATAGCTGTAGTACATGGAGCACAGAGTCGCCTCCCGAACGCTCAGGTATAGCCTCGGCGACTGCTTTGAGATTGATGCCCCATACGTGATAGAAAAAATCACGGTATTTTGTCAAAGAATGCTCCCGGTTGACGATACGCCTGGCGAAACCAAGAGCTAAATTCAGAACCTCTGGTATCACCTTGAATCCAGTGAACGTGCGCTGCCCAGCGGAGCAACGGGCTTTAGCAGAGCTATAGGTTTTGGGGATTTCGACCCAGAGGCGACGGCAAGACTCTTGAATAGAGCCTTCGGTAATCTTTGTGAGAGTAAACAGAGACCGCAGCATCACAGATTCCCACCATTCGGTGTAGTCCTGCTCAGACATCATTGTTACGTAGCGGCCACCCTTTTGGCCTTTGTAATATGAAGGGAAGAAAATGTTAACGCGGAACTGATTATTGAGTCCCATGTTCAAAAGTGTAAAGTTGGGAACTGAAGATGTGATTCAACCAACTGCGATCGTAGTTGACCTCAAGGGGTGACTCACAATGGCTGAGGGGTCGTTTTTCGCCCTCCCACACAATGCTAAGCCCGTTGTCTGTTGTTAAAGTGCTGGCCCTCGGAGGATAAGCGTGCAAGGTGGCCGGCATGGTGAACTGAGGATCGGCCGCCGTCAGCGATAGCGAGTCTATGTCAAGATTTGCTGTGAGGTATTCCTCCTCGAGATCAATCGTATCTTTGGCCCAGTTCAAGTGGAAAGTCCTCCCGTGGTGCGTCCCTGTCAACATAGCGACACTTCTTTCCCTGCCTTCTTGGAGGCTCGATAGTGCATGGCACATGAGCCTGGCGCTTATGCCATCTTCGGGACACTCCAATCCCTGCTCATTCTCCCCACCAACGACAGTGATTCCAGGTAAGAAGCTCGCAAGAGGCTTGGTACCGCGCGTGAGTAACGTTGCTTCCATGACACGTCCGGGCAGGCGAGCCTTGGTTCCCGCCAACAATCCAGCTGGCATAGAAACAGTATTTGTCCTGACCCCGTCAAGGTAGTTCCTTGTGGACTCCGAGCTAACTGCACCAAACTTCGCGGTAATTGGTGGCCCAAATATTGCCTCCCAACCATAGGCCTGTACATCCGAGGCGGGGACGTCTGAGGCAGGTTCAGATAATGAACGTTGATAGTCCGGCGTGCTCCATCTTGGCTTCGGTTTCTTCTCCGCTTCAATGTTAGGAGGTGCAGTGGGCGAGCTCCTACGCCAGGGGGGAGTTGTTTCTCGGTTTTTCCGGTGAAGTAGTATTGGATCCGTGTGCGCCAGCCCCCTGCTGAGCTTTAGCAAGGCCTTGTCGGCGCATTCATCCAGTATCTTCCTGATACCGCCACGGACGATTTCCACCGGTGTGAGGCGCTGGAGCGCATGATCGTGGCCAAAGGCCAAGGCGGATACAGCTTGGCACACGAAGAAACCACAGTCGAGGCTTCCGGGACTCTGCCGATAGCCGGGGATCCTTTGGTAGGTTCCCGTCACTTCTCCATCGATCTGTGGGAGCAGGAATTGGAGCACTAGCTTAGCCTCAGCTAAGCGTTTGCTGAGGGTTGCTTCTGCCGGTTGCGATAAAGAGTCCAGATAAGTCAACCTGCAATGGTAATTGGATCGGTCCCGTCTCCGCTCAATGCTTCCGTACCACAGGTAGCAGTGCATCTGTGGGTGATCAATGACTGGGAGTATCACACGAGCGGGTGGCTCCGGTCCAATCCACACCTGGTCCCGTAGATTCTGCAGCTTCCGTGGTCCGTCTGGCCCTTCCCCGGCCAGCCATGTCGACAGGCCCTGGTATGCACCCATTTGTCTCGGCCAATTGAATATTGTCGGTGGGATCACGCAGAAGGGCCGGGATGAGGGTGTTGTTAGAAGCGCCTGGTAAGCAAGGTAGGTGACCGTGTGATCCATGACCTGTTCCGTCATCAATGGTTGGTTGGCCAACTCCCAGATGGGGTTAGATATCCCTTCCGCTTCCCAGTCGTACCCGGTTACCCAACATGTGATGCGGTTTACCAGTGGCTGTAGAACCTCATGCTGGGTGTTGACGGTGGACGCGACCCAGCTATTGCGTCGTGATTCATGAGGATAAATTGATCCAATACAGAGATCGAGCGGACGGCTTACCGGTCATTATGCCTTTCGTCCTGCTGCCGTTCCTGGAATTCTTCTAGGGCTGTAGTATGATTTTGAGGTATCACCTTTGACCTTAGTTTCTGGTGAGCGTTATCAATATAGACGAGCCAAGGTGAACTAACTCCTTAGGCTCAACATTTTGCTTAGGTAACTGCCCGGTTTCACCTGGATCATCGGAGTCATCGCTAATATCGATCACCTCTTCTGGGCTTCCTTCCTCTGAAACGCTCTCGGCGAATACAAGGTCTCTGTCTTGTGCAGACACAGTGGGAAGTAAGGCATCGGCTACATTGCCCTGGTTGAATGAGGGCATAAATGGAGTTCTGGTGGTGTATATTAGCCGCGCCGCACAACAGCTTATTATATGAATAGCTCACTGCGATGAAGGTGCAGGTTCAAACTGCGGGGGAGCGGCTGAAGCAGTGGGACGAATCTTCTGTCCCGCTTGGTCGTTGCGGTCGAAAGTGTCCAAGTTGACTCTGCTATACGAGTTAGTTCCCGCTATTACAATGGTAAAGGGGCACTCACACGTAGGAATCCATGTGTTTATCACTTCCAGTGGCCTCTGGGCTAATCACATGGCTAATGCCACAATTGTTAACGAGTGCACACCGGTTCTCCTGAGGCTCATCTAGCGAGTGGCGGTTCAACGAGGAGTAGTGCGAAGACATCGAAATAGCTTTGGCCTTTGGTCCCCTCTTGATGGGTATTTCGACAGACATGGTCATTCTCTTCTTGCGATGCTTGCTCGATGAGCCATTCGGAGTTGAGCTATCGGAGTCTCTCGGTCGCTTCGCGGGTAACGTCCTATGTTCAAGCGCGCGCAAAGGGTTCATTGTATGCGTCAGTAAGCCTCTTTGGTTGACCTATAGAAGTATGGAGTGGGGACTTACCGATGTTTCGTGTCGAGTAGAACCGGTGGGGAAGGCTGAAATGCTGACATCTTCTGGGGGCTTAGGTACATAGCACACTAACACCGCATGCGACCCACCTCTTCTCGCTCTTTCACCATTGAACCTTGTGATTCAAAGTCGAAATTGCTTGGCCCGGTCACTTGAGCACTGTACTCCACTTCATCGAGGCCCACAACGTCCACGTATTCGTCGGTTTCATCCATCAGCACCAGTTCCGGTCCCGCATCTAGCTGGAGGCTCTGGAGCTCCGGGTGGCATAACAAATCCATTCGAGGGTGCTGTTCGTCCTCAGACTCCCCGTCAGTGCTACCTTCTCTGACGCTCCCAGCTAACGGACTGCTATGGAGTTCTTTAAGTGTTACTGCCTGTCTAAAAAGAAACAACGAAATGTGGGGGCGATTACCTTGAAGGCGGACCAAAACGCTCCGGCTCCCTCCATTGATCTATGTGGCACTCGGCATCCAATAGCTGGCGATGCTGCTTTGGAGGTTTCAATCGAATGGGTGACCTGGACCACGGGGTTAATACAAGTAACCTGGCCCTTCAAACAGACTGCCTTGCCCTAACGTAGTTGTAGCACCAGATGGGCCTCCAGTTTCAGAGGTGGAATCGATAGTATCGAATGTCCTGCTGGCGCCTTGAGCCACCGATAAGTCATGTCTCACATTCCGGACATACATTTCGCTAGCAGCCCGTGCTTTTGATGGGAATTGTTCCTCGTATGAAAGCTGTGGTCTAAATAAAATGGAAGTGGTCGAGTGGGCTCTCAGCGAGGAGGGGTTAACGCTGGAAGAGGAGGGTTGATGGCTCTGAGACGATTGGATGAGAGATGGCACAGCAGGAGTACTTGATGATATAGGTGTCCGCGGCCGATTAGACAGTGTGGATGCTGGCGACGGAAGGTGGTCCCACATCCTGCAACAGTTTGGGAGGCTCGGTTAGAGGTCTTGTCTGGGTATATAGCTCTGGTGGACGTACAGCTCATCTGATGGCTCTCGCCTTTGACTTTTACACAAGTAAGCACGGGACCCGTTTGCGTACAGGTACTCACAATGAGGTATCCATAGCGGGATATAAATATGTGAAAGGCAGTAAATGCTGAAAAATGGAGGGTAGAGGTAAGATTTGATTCGCTAAATGGACTATGCGAAGGGGTGAAGCAAGATCAGGTTGAGGGAGAGTTCCAACATTTCTATCAGCCATTGCAGTTTAACCAAATTGAGGAAAGCTTCCTTAGATATTCCTCATGAGGTAATCAACAGTTTTGCTGCACGTAGTTATTGTGCACAGGCTCTGAAGTACAACAAAACTTTCAGCAGGCCTGCCGCAAACGTTTGCGGAACAGCGCACCTAAATGGAGTACTGGTATAGCTCCACGAAAGGAAACCCTGTTTTGAGGGAGATAATTTGATAAAAAGAGGTTCATCCGAACGATACAATGGTAAGGCCCCCCCCGTCACGCGACCTGAAGCTCTACCGTTCCACCCCCTCAAGTCACTTGCATACTTGAATCCGGAATCCTCGCGTCAAATTTTAGTGGCTCCAACTTCTGTCCTCTATGGCCTCGGCTCATGCTCACAATAATGCCAAGTCGGCCTCTCAAGTCATACTGGTAGCTGAGGCGAACTTTGTTGTGGGAAAGTTTAAGGTGTGGGCAAATCAGATCGAACCGCATCCTGGGCAACGTCATTTGTCTCAGGACTGGGTGGAATCTCTCGCTCAAAGATTTCAAGACGTTGGAATAGATAGAGCTAGCCACCCGATCAAGGTACTTTTGAGCGATGACAGCAGGGAGGTCATTTCAGTTGTGGCAAGCAGCATCGGCTCCGATGGGATACCCGAGCTACCGAGGAATATGACTTGTCTTGTCTACCATGGTCAACATCGAGTGGCTGCTTGCAAGAAGCTGGACGCGTCAGAACGGTGGTGGTACGCTGAAGTATACCGACCTGGTCAGTACTTTGTTGATCCTTTGAACAAAGTGCTCTAAGCTTGGACTTTCCGTAGACCTGGAGAAGGCCCACCCAGCCGAATTCTTGACAGTGATGCATGCTAGCAACGAAGACGAATATAGGTTTCCATGCTCGGATGCCGATCGCTTCACAGCAATGTATAGGTTGCTGAAAATGCGAGAGGACAACCTGATTGATGCGGAGACATATGAGGTCAACCAAGAACGACTGGAACAAAGTATCCTGAAAGATGCCACTCGGCAGGGGCTACATAACCTGCTACGTTCTGCCGAGCTCTCGGAAGCGGTGGCCGCAATGTTGCAACAAGCGCACCTCCGTCCCTGTTTCAACGCCGCTACATGGGGCAAGAAATTGGTCAAGGGAAGGTTTTACAAAGTAAGCGGTAAATATCTGTCGTCATAGTTAGGCCTACTCATCCCCCCTCTTTTTTTTCAAGCTTGCAGCTTGCTTAATACTGGAGATGTTGGAACAGTGCCGACTCTTGAAGGGTGGCTGGCACGAGGTTTCGTCGAAGCCTTTTCAGCTGCCTGCGCAGTTCTGCACCTGGAAGCACCTCCAAACAGCGGTCAAAAAAAAGGACCACCCGTGGAAGGAACTAGAAGGAGGGGCTGCCCAGGCTTTGGATCGAGTAACCTCACGGCCATCGCAGTTCTTTCACGTAATCAACCCTAAGGGCGCAGATGGGTGGACGATTGAGAACAGTGCAAGTAGCAGTGTGTCAGTGCGTATTATATGACCTTCCTGACATTGCCTCTGAAGGCTCTTTTGCCCACGGTTCTTACATCCGATGTAGTGGCGACCCATCTTTCTGACATGTACAATATCTCCCAGCATGTAAGTACGACCATCTAGTCATATTCCGTACGGCTTACCGGCTCACCGGTTAACATATGGCAGCTTATTCACATGGTGGCTGGTAAACACTACTTGAACAGCTATACGTCAAACCAAGCCCACAGCGGTGAAGAAGATCATCCAGTTGGAATCATATCCATAACACTCAAAAAGCAGCTTCAAGGCAAGCCAAGCAATTACCCTGACAAGGTACGTCAACCCGCCGCTCTCGATTGTTGATGCGCCTAACAACCGCTATATGCATCAAGGTTATATACCACATGTGGAAGAACCAAACCTTGTTGGTCTCCGGCTTGAGCGATCACTCAATTGGAAAAGCAGCGGATACAAATAAGGACGAGTATCAAGAGCTTATTTTGAAGAACCGGCCTTGGTGGGAGCTTCTTCGTCTTTTCAAGCAAAGATCCTTAGATGATGGCTTGTGTTTGAAAGTGCCTAAGGAGTTTCCCTCTTCTCAAGAGGAGTCTACCGAACCTAAGGATGGTAGTGGAACTGTGGCAATAGATGCACTACGATCCTCACTTAGCATCATGGCTCAGGGAGCGCACCTATCTTCTTCATCACGACCAGAAAATGATTCGGCTGGTGCTGGCGGCGAAACTGGCCAGAGCTTGAACTCTAGTATTAGCCCAAATCCACTGCTGGTTGCTGGAGGCACCAACGGTGAGTGGCTGCCTAGCATATTGCCACCGGCTGACTTATGAATTGTAAAGAGCAGCAAGTTGGTGCGAGCCGGAAGCCCTCTGCAAAAAAGCGTCGACTAAACCAAGAGGAAGAGGAAGACCATTTCTCCCCCGAGCCGTCTCCTGGTCTGAATAGTCTAGGGGCAGGCCCAGAAGCTCGGGAAGGCACCTGGACTCTCAGGTGTCATAGCCTTGCTCTCGAGAATTTACAGATACTTCAGAACACAGTGCCGCAGCTTCAACCCGATGAGGTGCGGGCCTTGGCACACCTCGCAGAACAAATAGTTAGGCTTCAAGGAACGGGCTGCATGGCTCGAGTTCTCAACACGCTCGGGGAACAAGTATTAGTGAGTGACTGGCGATATACTCAAGGAGAATTGGCCATTGAACCAGGTTGATAGGTTCTTACTCAAAGAGCTATGAAGGCCAACCGGGTAAGCGTTTTCAGTACCTATGTATTCAGATGCGCTTATCAGGAGTATGGGTAGGTTGCTAATGACTTTGAGGCGGATTCGGACGATAGTAGCAGCTGTGAATAGTGTCCTAACAATGTGTAAATGACCACCTCACATGAATCTTCTGCAGGAATATGATCTGATACAACATACAGGAACAGAGTCACGAGGGGCTTTGAGTATGGTGGGAGGTTGCATGATGACTAAGCGCGTTGTAGAAATGAGTCTGCAGGCCTGACATAAGATTCAAGCCAGACTAGCTCTCTGTTGTGGGATACGAGACGGACCAGCCCGACTCTAGGGACCAGGCCCCTGGCCCTTATCTTGGTGTATATAGACCTGCTCGCGCTGTAGGCACAATCCAGTCGCTTCCCATCTTTCCTTCCACCGCGCACTCGCGTCCGACGCGCTTGTCTCGCTACACTCTCCACCACCGGCCAACACAGCTGATTTGTCTTGCAGGCCATAGGCTTTTCAAAGACCAATAATATAGGCTCAGTCGGCTTTTCCAAAAGGCTGGCCATTGTTTAATCCACTGCGGCTCAGGCCATTCCGCATCAGCAAATCTGGTATTTGCTACAGGGGGTATATAGCGCTACATAGCGCTATATGGCCCCTGTAGCAAACACCAAGTTTGCTGACGTGGGCGCCCTCCATTCCACTCCTATCCAGCACCTAGACACCTTCGCCTCCTTGCTCCTCACTCCTTACCTCATGAACGGAGCCTTCCAACGTTCGGCATTTCGACTAGTCTCGGTTCCGGAGAGCCTCCTCCTCCAAAAGATAGTGGACAGGGCATTGATGGGGCGCAAGTCGCATGTCACTCCCCTGCAGCGCATTCTCTGCTACGTCAAAGACATGCCGTACCGCATAGAGCACCGGAGCTTCAATGACTGTGGCAAACCGCACCTGGTTGCACTTGACTCCCTCTCTTTCGATTCGATTCATTAGACAGTTTGCGCACCGCCACGAGTTCAAAACATGGTGGTGCAGATGCACCTGGAGTACGAACCCAATGCACCTCAGGATTTTTACCATGTTGTTCTACGTGCCTAATAACCCGGCTCAGGTGGTTAGAAACCAATTTGCATGGGTGGTTTCCCCCAGACTGCACCACCACATTTTCAAAATGTGGCGGTGCGCAAACTGTCTATTATCCTGCGTTGTTTGAGTTCGTCTCTGCTACAGGTCGTCTTGCTGCCTAGTTTGTTGCCTTTAGCATAGCTCGTTTGCCTTAGTTCCATTGTTTTACTCTCTACTGTTTACTCGTGCTGTCCTATTTGTCGTTGTTTCCTTCCTGTTACGTCTGGGGTATGCCCCTTATTATTTGTGGTCTCCTATAGGGCTCCGCCCAACTTGATTATAAACTTGACCCCCCCCCCCCCCGTGTAGAAACAAAATTGTGTATTAAATCGTATATACAGTCATCCACCACGTGATGAATCGCCACCAGGGCGTGAATCAAATAATTTGTTTGTGGCTAGACTAACCATTTTTGTTATTGCTGGTTGATTCATGTGATGGTAAATCACGCGCCGTCCGCCCAGTCACACGTTTTCCCTCGTCTCCCGCCCAATTTTCCTTCTATAGCCCCAAATTTTTGTGTAGTAAATCTCAGCGTCTATATATACAATTTGGTCAAACCATGTATGCTGTTATGACCCACAAGCCGAGATACAGAGGGTCAAACGTTTTTGATTCACATGACGGTGGATGACTGTAAGTGAGATAGTATAAAAGAATGTGTGTGAGAGAAAGATGGGTACGAGAGGGTGCGCCAGCACCCCTATTTATACCCTGTAACTCCCGTCGAGTCATACGAGTCGTTGACTGCGCATATACTGCGCATACACTTGACTCGATTACTGAACCATTCATTCTAGCATATTCTGCTATATACATGCAGCTTCTACACCCCGCACCTAGTAGTACCCAAAGGCTACTTTCCTAGCCCGGCATCTGCTCTTATGGAGGCAAGGACTGACCATGCCAGGACGAAGATACACGCAGATGGTTCTAGAAGCAAGGAGGGCGTGGGAACAGCGGCCGTTCTTCGGGTGCAATGACACACGCGGGCTCGCACAGGCGCTGGGCTAGGCGACCAAAAGAGGCGCACCATAGTGGAGGCCGAGCTAGCAGGCATCCTTGCGCCACGCAGATCCTGTCAAGGCTCAGCGCACTCGACAATGTCGTCATATATAGCGACTCGCAACTGGCCATCGGCCGCCGCCGCATGCATTAAATGGGTGACCTTTGGGGCTCTGAAGCATCCGCTGACTGCGATCCAGAGTGCATTTCGCTGTCCCTATGTTGGTGCCCCGACCACAAGGACATAATCGGTAACAGACTAGCGGATCATGGGGCCAAAATCGCCGCGAGGGGTGAACGCTACTCGCACGACCTAATTCCCATGTTACTAGCTGACTATTGCCCACAGATCACCAGGCTCACGGCAAAGGACTTGGTCAGGTCCGATAACAGGATTTTTGCAATAGAAAACTAGGAGACGCCGGGCGCTGGCGTGAAGCTCCTGCCCAGGTACTTCGCAATCCGCCCAGAGGATTTCCTCCAACACACAGCCAAGCTCGCTCACTCGCACGCCACCTTCCTCTTAGGACTGATCACGGGGCATGTACAGCTCCGGTGACATCTTCACAAGTTGCAACTCGTGGACTCGCCAGTCTACTGCAAGGGTGTAGGGAAGACCAGGACTCCGTAGTACACTACGTTGCCCAAAATACGAGCTCATCCGGCAGGAGATTCTGGCCTCCAAAGGCCGGAACTTCTCGAGCATTTCTTTTCTCTTCTCTGGCGCGCCTGCTTTTCCTGCACTTTTCGAGTTCATTCGCCGTACCTTTCGCTTCTCTGATCTCATTAAGTAAATCTAGTTACAGTAACATAGTCACTTAGAGTACTTCTTGCCGTACCTTCGTGCACAGCGATGTGTTCCATTTAAGGTCCTCTGAGCTAAGATGTTTCTCTCACCTGCCTTACCTACCTACATAGGTAGTGTCTCTTTTCTCCGTTCATGTTTATTTTTCTCTTCTATGATGTCGAAACATAAGGCCTTGCCTTCATACGACAATAAATATTGATATTTCTTCTTTTTTTTTTTTTTCTTTCTTTTTTTCTTAAAAAAAAAAGGCCTTGGTCTACTTTCTCGTGTACGGGCCGCCTACTTACCGGCTGTCCAGCGGAGTAAAAACTTTCAAGCGATGGGCGAGAAACCGCTTGCTGGTCGACATGCAATGCAACTCCGCTATCATGCGACTGAGAGTGGCCAGCGTGATCTCGAGAACAGCAAGGCCACAGATCTACCGGTGTGGACCTTGTATCGGTGCCACCAGAAAAAAATACTAGTTCGACCTTCTGTCTACTCACCAGCGTGACGTGCTCAAGGCGAACCCAAAAGGACGGGAGGTGGACGGGGAGAAGGATGTAGTTACGGCGGATACGTCTAATTTTTTTTTTCGAGACGAGGACTGCGGACAATTCGTCAATTCGTCGGTCGGTTCAAGCATTGAATCACTACTCACTAGACGCCCAATCATTTGCCTCCCTTTTTCCCTTTAGTGCCGCGCTTGGTCCTACACTCACGGTTAGTGCCAAAACGTCTAATCCATTCTTGTACTCACTTGTTCGGCTCCGACACGCCCGCCTCGACCGATTCCACCAAATCTTCCTTGTCCGTGCGCATGGTTGTCTGGGCTGGGGGGCCATCGGGAGGAGGAGGGGGGGCATAGGAGGACGGCCGCGGCGAGGTCTGCCGGCAGAGGTCGACGGGTCGGAGGGCACACCGTCATCCGACGGTCCGGGAACGGGCTGAGCAGGCGGGTCGGTCGCCTTCTTCCTGCCCTTCTTGGAGGGCGGGGAGGAGGTAGGCTGGCTACCTCTTTGTGGTAGCTAGCCGACCAGGAGTTGCTGCGGTTGGTTGCCGCGTTTGCGCCGGTCGTTGTCTCCTTCGGGGCCTGTAAACTGTTAGAGAATATTATTGATAGATTGAAAAAACTTACCATTTTTGCCGTCGCCTCTTTCGTTGCCGGCTTTTGTTTCTTGGCTGGTGTGGGCTGCTCGACGGTATCCGGCGCATCGCGTTTCTAAGCGTATAAGATTAGGCACAAGTCCTAGCGATGACCACAACTCACCTTTTGCGCACCCTTAGGTGCGGTGGTCGCGTCTTTGTTCGCAGTGCGGGACGGAGCAGGCGAGGGAGGTGGCGAAAGAGACGTGTCGGACCTAGCTGAAGTGGGAGCGCCGTTGTCGGCCGTGTGCGACTTCTGTGGGCACGATTGTTGGTTCAGGCATGCAATAAGCAGCGAGGTACTTACCTTGGCAGCGTGCGTGGCTGCTGCCTCGGACGGTTCGGTTGTCTTGCGTTTCTATAAGAAGATGTTATTAGTCAGCTATCCAAATG
>WSTG01000069.1:0-36912 GCA_019616325.1 Ceratobasidium sp. 394 | reverse complement strand
TTGACAACCTGGCCCGTTTCCCATCCATCCAATTCTTGTGAGCCTTCATGCTCGCCCCTTTGTGGAGAAGAACCTGACCCACCATTAGGGCGGGGATCTCCCATAGGAATGACACAGCGGACGTACAATATAAGAACCAGGATTTACTACGCCCGTGGTCTTCGTGACGGAGACCGCGACCACCCCAGTCCCAAGGGTCGCAACCGCGGCCAAAGCCGCGACGAAATACGACAAGAGCCCGGGCATGAGTCGAGGAAAGCTAGGGAAGAGAGGAGAGGATGATGAATACGGTGGGCGACGGCGAAGTATTATAGGTACGAACGGACGCCCTTGGGGACTCTGCGGTGAGTCCGTGCATCGCCTCAAACTGTATTGGAGCTGGGTTGTACACGAGTATTACGTTCGAGCAAGGGACCGAGGATCCATGGACGGTATTCATTGGAAAGACGCTCAGGCAACGCCAAGCCGGTGTGACCATAACAGTCAATGGATGCCAAGCACTTTGCTGCCAAGGCGGTGTGAGGTCCGAGTAAATGCAGCACCTCGCGCTGAGCCACGCAATTATTGAATAGATTTGGCGAGACTGTCAGAGCGTGGACGCATATGACTCGACGCTTGGCGAACCAGGGGCGAAGTATGACACCAGCCTCGTGCAGAACAGGAGGTACACGAGGACCAGACCTAGATGATTGCACAAGGTGCATCGCGAGACTAAGAGGCGTATATGTTGATGTACTAGGTAGTAGAGAGAAGAATAAATATGGCGCGTTGTTATTATGTATAGCAGGGCCGTGAGCGTAGGTCGAAGTTGTGTTAGGACGTACTCAATTAGCGCTGGAATCACGTAATCAGTCCATAGGAAACACAAATGCAAACAAGCTGCTCTTCAGCGTCAATTTTGCTGGCAAAAAAGAGCAAAAAACCGCCAACCTCCTCACATGTGTGTCTTGAATGCATACATAAGATTGGGATTTGGCCTGGGGCCGACACATTCAACTGGTGCCAGAAGCAACAAAACAGCACGCCTGACCACGGCAGCCAAGGTGGAAGAATCATTCAAGCTAGATTTATTCGGCGAAAATTCAAAGCATCTCATGTTCAATTCACTAGCCCCATCGCTTGAGCATTGTTTAGCTTGAAATTCTTGATAGCTCCCGGACTGAGAGTTGGACGGTCGCCTACCGGCGGAAATCGTTTACTTCCATCTTCTTCCTTCCCTCGAAGCCACACCCTCGCTGCGTATCTGTTTGCCATCCGCACAATGGCCTCTGGTGTAAGCCCCATCGGCCTACCACGGCCTGAACTATAGTAGCTGATGAACGTCTAACAACCAGACTTCAATTTAGTCTCGTATGGTGAAAAGATTGCCGGTTGGCACCTACGTAGTATAAGGTGCCCACTGCAAACGAAAAATCTTTCTTTTGGATATGCTCCATCGCCCTTTGCCTAGCTAGAAACAGGAGACCGCAGTTGCCACGATCGTTAATGCGATTGCTGGATGGGTGCTTCTGGACGTTAAAGTAGACCAGATTGTTCCGAACTAGCGGCCTTGCGTATTCCTCGGGAGTTAAAATGAGATACGACTGAGCCACGCTGTTAGAGCTGTCATAAAGACCTAACAGGAGATATTAATAATGATCCTTTCATGGCATATATAACGCTCACAACTGGCAAAGTTTTCTGGGTAGCCCCAGCAGATCATGGCATTCACCCTCGAATCACTTAAAGGGGCAGACTGTAGTACTTGATAGGATTGCAGGAGCATCAACTGTCTTGTGTCAGAAACAAATTGAGCTTGAGCATGCGGCGCATTGCCTATTGAAGTTGGCCGTGTTACTGCGAGATTTGAAATCAACTCGAACTACGGCACCAAGAGTTATCATGCGCAAAAATATCCTCATAAAAATAATCTAAAAGACTCACGGTCTTTTGGAAGTAGTGTAGAGACTCGTGACTTGGGACGCAACAAACAGTTTTCTGATTCTTCAGCCCTAAATACGAGATGAAAGGGGTAGCGTCGAAATCTTCGTCGAGGACCACAAAGTAACGTCCCGGCGGTGCAAAATCGCCGGTAAGTCGTCCCGAGGTGGGGAAACATGCACTATGCCAAGGTCATATAGGTAGGGCATCTCGAACTGGGCTGAAACCATATACCTATCGATTTTTTGGCCTCCAGTGAGCGATGGCATGGCGTTTGGTCTTATTGTAGGGTTTATGCCGCAAAACGTGAGTGCCCAATCCGGTAAAACAGGTCGCTACTCACGGTTGAGCTTGGCTATTTTCAAGGATGAAAGTCAGGTTAAGCGACCTAAGATCATGGTCCCAACGAACACTCACCTTGGTGTTTCAACCGGAGCCTCCGTTTGAGGCTGCGGCGTAACGGGTTGAATGGAATCCAATGGGCTAATCACCCATGCGGGTATGGGGAGCTGCTTCCCAGACGTCGGAGGGTATAATTCGCTACCATCACTTACGGGACCCCGTAATAGAGTGTTGGCAGCATATCCTCGCGCATAGTTCATCAGGTTCACCACGGTCCAGTCGCCCCGTCGAGTAGAGCCCATGCCGTAGTAGTCTAACCAGCTCTACAGAACAAGGTCAGCAAGTTCACGAGTGGTGCCAGAGCTGTTATAACGTACATGATAAAGTGTCTTCATAGTCTCATCATCAGTATCCGCTAGCACTTGGGCCGTAACCTCGCGGATTTCATGAATGGGGGCCTTGGGTCCAAAGTAACTGTTTAGAACCACATCGGGATATTTGACAACGCCGTAGTCGGAGGGCCGAGCGTCATTCTGGGGCTTAAGGTGATCACTAGACGGAAGGATAAGACAGGATCGAGTTTGCAGCTTCATAAGCGCGAATTGTTTCAGGTCTGGAAATAGTTCAATTTTCTGAGCCCTGTAATTTCAGCTTAGAGTGAACCTACAGGCTTGGCGATTGTCAGGCCAACCCCAATGTACGATGCAATCCGCCGAGTTGTTTTCGAGCTCCACGTAGGATATAGCTTGGAAAGCGAGCAGGAGGATCGCGGGAGACGTTTCCGATATAAACACCTGCATCGCTCGTTGAATCCGTTCGGGAGTGTTACCCCCCATGGGTAAGAAGACGGGCAGGTTCGTGATCGAGTTAAACTATGAGACTAAATGAGCTGAGAAGAAAAAACCGTTGTTTTGAACCGCTTACTATTTTCTTATACGAGCTGAGCGATTCTGGACTTGGGACAAAACAAATCGTTTTCTTGCTCGCAAGCGCCATGCACGATATGATTGGAATCGCGTCAAAGTCTTCTTCCAATTGAATGTAGTTCCGACCCCAGGGCAGTTTTGGATACGCCATCACAGCTTCTCGCAAGCCAGGTGACTCCCCATTCGATGGTATGGCGATGTGAGATTCAACCTCAGTGGTACGAGGATCACCTCCGTCTTCTGCAGCGCCTATGATGCTACTGGCAGTGCCGAACAGGCCCTTCAGACGTGGGTTCATAAATCGGAGATGTAGGCATGGCTTGATATAACTCACATTTCATCCCGTTGGTTTAGAAACGAGGGAGAAGCCCCGAGTTGAGATGATAAAGTTAGATGGGTCGCGCGTGTACGATTTCAGCAAACTACTCACGTTTGCGGGTTAGGTGCCGGAGGATAAGGGCTAAAACGGATCTGCGAGATGTCCATGGGTCCACCGAAGCAAGGTGCCGTGACACTAGGGTGATGAGGCGCTACCATCGGGTTACTAGAACCGGCCTTGGGAACGGCAAAATCATCGTCATCGTCATCTTGGACGAGGTTAGTAGGAAGTTATAATGTGTTTCAGCAAGGGAGCGCTCACAAATAATAATGTCCCCAGTAGAAGCCTCGCTTTCATAATCGTTCAAGATCCCCTTGGTCAAGTTGTCTTCCAAATGTTGTTCACGTTGTTCGCCAGAGGATTCGCCAACCACGGGGACACCCAAAGCGCCGAAATCTTCGCTGGCTTCAGCCATTATGAGTGCTGCTGCCGACATCGCCTGTGCCGCCTTCGAGAGTGCCTCGGCAGCGGTGGCTAAGCTAGAAGCCACATTCTGGAATCTCGTGGGGATTGAGATAGGAATATCGGAGTTACCAAGAACTGGTGTTGGCCCGTTCATGTCTTCTCAACTGAGGATGTATTTGAAAGTAATGCAGTTGCAATGGGTAATGAATGAGGGCAGGCGGCAAGGTCCAAAGGAAGTGGCAACTCAGATTATGTAATCGCCACATGTCTAAACCCTGAGGTGGTGGCTCAAAGCCAGTCCAACTGACATGGGTCGAGGAGACACGACAGTCACTCTATATATGCGCAGCTCCGAGCTTCAATATAAAAGGCTAAGATCTACATCCTTGAAAAGATAGCGAATCAGCAGGTGGTGGTCTACGGGTGGCTAGAGTGCGGCTCAGTCTAGGTAAATAACTTGATAGAATCCGGGCAAATTTGTGGGTCTCGATGCGCCAAAATGCCCTCACGTAGACAAGCGGGAATTTCAAGGTGAAATAAAGAGAATAGGGGGGAACTTGCTATAAGGAATCGGGGGGCGGCCGTCATGGAACTGGAGCAAGGTATAGCTCATGAGTCCCGGCAAGTCGTGAGTCTATCAGAAACAGAAGACATAAATTCCATTCAACCCGGAGTAGCGAAGGTGCATAAACAATTGGCAACTTCTGTGCGTACGTCGGCACTACGTAGCTATCTGGTATCCGTCTATGCCCCCGCGGAGTGTGACGATCAGACTATGCCACCCAAAAATATCTGTGGTATGACGGTAGTTAAGAAGAAAAACAAGACTGGTAATGGCCATTCGAAAAGTGTCTTATACAAAATCGCGAATAATATTCCGTTTAGTTCAACAACTCCATCACCTGAGCATCCTTAAGCCGAAAAGCCTTGATTGCACCAGGAGTGAGTGTAGGGCGGTCACCTACTGGCGGATAGCGCTGACTGCCATCTTCTTTCCTCCCTCGGAGGAATACCCTGGCCGCGTGTCTATTTACGGTACGCGCAATTGCCTCTGGAGTCAATCCAGTCGGCCTCCCGCGGCCTACACTATAGTAGCTGACGAAGGCCTGGTAAACAATGCCTCAGTGGTTTGTCACAAACTGAGTAATGACTGGCGCCTACATAATAAAAAGAGCTGGCCAAAGACGAGAAGCTGTTCGTCCGAATGTGCTCCATTACAATTTGCCGTGCCTGGTGGAGCAGACTATCCTTTCGAATGTCGTTGATGAGCTCACTGGACGGATGGCTCCCAATCCCGAAGCGAGACAACGCGGCTTTCACAGGAGGCCGTGCATACTCCTCGGGACTTAGAATGAGATAGGATCTACTGGCGCCGTTGACTCCCACGTTGACATCTGAGAGCGAGCAAAGGTTAGCTAACACGGCGCTATTAGGGGCTCGTGACTCACAGCTCTCAATGTTTTCCGGGTAACCCCAGCAAATTAAAGCGTCTGCTGTGGAATTTGGCAAAGGGGCAGATTGTAAGGCGGAGTAAGATTGCAAGAGCATTAATTGCTTCTTTTCAGCGGCAAATTCAGCATGAGCCTGCTTAGCGTCATCCATCGCCAGTGGATATAACACGTTGAGATCCGAAATTAACGCGAACTGTGGGATACCCGAGATTAGAGTGAGTTGGGCACGCTCTCAACGGCCAGATTGAAAGACGTACGAGCTTTTCGAAACGAAGTAATGATTCGTGGCCGGGTACACAGCAGACGGTCTTGTTATTCTTCAGCGCCAGATATGATATAAATGGAAGTGTATCAAACTCTTCGTCTAGAACCACATAGTATTGCCCCGAGCCGCTGGGACCATCGGCAAGCTGAATGGAACACGGGAAGCACGAGCTACAAATGTCCAATATCGTGAGTGCGGCCAGCCTAGCGAGGCGACGAAACACCTACACGTTAATTCTGCTGTGGCTGGCGAGTGGTGTTGTAACGGATGTTGAAAGAACATTTTGAGCTATGCTAGATAAGACTTAGTATTAACTCACTGCTTCGATTGGGGTATATATTGCTTACGATTGAACGGGACTATGTAAAATAATGTCAGCAAGGCTTACCAACTCTGAGCCTATGAAAAGACTCACAAAGCTTCTTTAACCTCGGTCTCCTGTTCGGGTTGGTGGTCTATCGAGGCGGGTTGCACCGGAATCGGCTGAATGACGTCTAATGCCCGAATCACCCACTCAGGTATCGGAAGTTGGCGCCCACACGTCGGCGGGTACAACTTGCTCCCATCGCTCGCAGGACCTCGCAGCAGTGTCTTCGCGGCATACGCCCGTGCATAGTTCATAAGCTCGACTACGGTCCAATCATTTCGCCGGGTTGAGCCAATCCCGTAGTAGTCCAACCAGCTCTACAAACCGGGAGTCAGGGCGCATGCGAGCAGTACTGAAGTTATGATCACAGACATAATAGAGCACTTTCATGGTTTCAGCATCGGAGCCAGCAAGCACCTTGGTCGTAATCCTGCGAACTTCGTGGATAGGCGATTTGGGTCCGAAGAAGTTGCCTAGAACAGTGTCGGAGTACTTGACAACGCCATAGTCCGAGGGCTTGGAGTCTTTCAAAGGTTTAAGATGCTCGCCCGTTGGAATAATAAGACAGGACCGGATATCCAGTTTCATAAGCGCGATTAATTTCATGTCTAAAAATTAAGGTCTTTGAGTAATACCCTGGAATTTCGTACAAGGCGGACTTACAGATTTGGCGGGTTTCGGGCCAGCCCCAGTGTATAATACAGTCCGCCGAGGTCGTCTCGAGTAGCATGGTGGCTGCGTCTTGGAAAGCTAGTAACAAGATCGCCGCGGAAGGTGTCGCCCTAAATGCCCCTAACGCTTTTTCGACGCGGTCTGACGCGGCACCTCCCATGGGCACAAAGACATCAAGTTCCGTAATCGAGCTCAGCTATCAGCCAGAGTGAGTTGAATGCAAATATGTCCGACATACGACTTACAATCTTCTTGTATGCGCTGAGGGATTCTGGGCTTGGAACTAGGCAAATTGTCTTTTTGCTTGCAAGCGCCATACAGCATATAATCGGAATTGCGTCAAAGTCTTCCTCCAATTGAATGTAGTCACGGCCCGACGGTAGTTTTGGATAAGCTAGAATAGACTGCTGCAAGCTAAGTGGTTGCCTGGAACAATGCGACAAACTTGTTCAATTATCTTCAACCGTTGAAAGTTTTTACGCACGTCGGTGGGTACACCGCGCTAGTAGGTGTATTTAACTTCGAAGTGTTAGAATTAGCGAGGCTAAAACGCCTCTCAGGTGGATCGGCTACTGCAACCGGAGTCTCCTTCAGTACTTCAGCGGTTGCACCTGGTGAAATCAAAGCCGTGCTAGATCCGAGGGGTAGGTATCATACCGACAAAAATGAAAGAAGTACCCACGAATCAGAGCTATTATCATCCGAAATTATCTCCTGCACCCCTGCCTCGACGGCTTCAACGCACCCTCCAGCTGCTCTACTACCAATTCCAGCGCTAGGAGCGTCAGAGAGGTTTCTAAAACCCCGAAATGAGTGTACAGAAGCGTGGCACTGTTTAGGGCCACTCACGATGAATTGTATACCGGCGGTGAGGGCGAACGGATTCCGAGAGTCCTAAGCAGAACTGAGTAAGGTATACCGCCGGAGTCTGTAGCAAGCAACTTACATTTTGGACTGAGGTGGCGGCGGGTAAGGACTCAACAGGATTTGCGAAATGTCCACATGTCTGCTGGAACACGCTGAACTAACCTTGGGGTCGTGGGGTGCAATAACGGGGCTGATAGGCGTAGTATTCGTAGAAATATCAGGAAGGTCCGAGTCCGAGTCGTCTTCTACGGTGTCAGCCAACGTCACGAAACAAACGGAGGAAATAATACTCACAGAGAATAACATCGCCACTAGAGGTCTCACTGAGGCAGATATCCGAGCTTATCTCCATCAGATCATCCTCCGACTCGTGCTCGGGTATCTCATGAACTGATTCGGTATTTCGACCGCTCTCCTCTTTCTTAACCGTCGTAGCGTCTGGTGTTGGAGCATTGAAGGCACTAAACGCTCGACTAGCATCAGACATCGCTTGGGCAGCCGTCGCCATTGCGTGTGCGGCCTTGGAGAGTGACTCGGCGGCGGTGGCTAAGCTGGATGCCGCATCGTGGAGGCCAGGTGGAATTGGAGGGAAAGGCAGAAATTCGGCGGACACCGGGGTCAGCACGCGCATAATAGTACCAGTAGATACGATGGAGCCTTTGAAGTGGGTGTAGAGGGTGGTCGAAAGTGGGAGGGGGCGGGTGGCGAAATCTTTTAAGCTTGTGGCAACATTCGTTACCTAATGCTTACTAAGCGAAGGCTGGAGGCGGTGGCTAAAAACCAACAAAGGAAGCTAAGCATTTGCTGTGCGCGAATTCCATCTAAGCCTCGCATTTCGCTTACGACAAGGGATAAACACGGCGGTGGCAAACTCTGAATGAGAGGAACATGGCTCAATTTCGGTAACCAAGTGATAGCGACAGCCAAAATAAGAAAAGTGCCTCATCGCATCGGAAGACTGAGCACAGGAAAGCCTCAACGAGTCGCCCCATCCGGGACACGTTGGCCGCGCATTCCTTCGTGAATTCCGATAGCCTCCCGAACCTAGCCGTGGAACAGGTCAATATCAGCCTCCACGGTGATTACACCTAGCGTTCCGACTCACCCATGGCAGCCTAAAGAACTCGCTCCTCCGCAAATCCTCGTCTCCGAGTCCAACCTGTGGTTTTGAATTTCCGGACCCAGCCATGCCGCCTTGGCCTGCACGATTGTTAATTACGTAAGTTCCGGGATGCAGACAAGAAATCGAGGGGATAAGACATACCGAGGATGGTATCCAAGTCTCGAGCTTGGCTCTCGATCCACCGATGAATGAACCGCTGTGGATCTGCCGCGAAGGACTTGCAAAACTCGCGCTTGAGCGAAAGGGACGTGATTTGAGCAATAGTTTGGGAGATCTGCAGACATAGCGCAAAGAGGAGTCACAATTGCACACGTCAGTTGACGATTCCACCGGTCAATAGCGCAATGCACCTTTTCCTCTAGTGCCTGGATTTCTGCCGCGTCGCTCCCAGTGATAGCCACGTAGGCTTCTTGCATCCTTGTTTTGAGCGTAACATCGTCCACGTCAATTGGAATATCAAACGCTTTCGGGGGAGAGTTAGGCATTCCTGGATCTAACCTACGAACCAATGAGTTAAAGAAAATCAGAACCACGATAGAACATAAAAATGAGATATTTACCTGAGATCATAGCGCAAGATAACCGGCTCGGGCTGAACCAAGTGGTGGTTCACCATATCTGGGATGCGATGGAAATCGAACATCTCGGTACCAAATAGCTTCCCAACTCGCATCAATACCCTCGCCCGAACACTGCAAAATTAACGACACTTACCATCTTCAGCCCGTCATCTGCTCGAACCTTTCTCCGGTCGGACTTGTCGAATAACCCGTGAGAGCGTACATATGCCCACACGGCAGCTACAGCGTCGGGGCGGGTAGCAACAGAAATATCGAGGAGCGCAGAAAGGGCAGGTGAAAGTTTGAACTTGACCAATTGGGGATCTTGAGGCGCAAGATGTAGGAGGATACGGATGCGTGTGATAGGTTGGTCGCCACGGCGTGTGATGTTGAAGCCTACGAAATCAACCCGAGGTTAGTTGAAGAGGTATCACGGCAAAAGATGATGATATCGAGCCACTGACCGTTTACAGGCGATTCTTGAGGGTTGTTGTGCCACTGTAATCAACATACCCGTTAATACACAGAACGTACAGCCGCACAAATCGAACAGACCTCAACATGATTAGGCTCCGGGTACAATGCAGGATCCCGCTCCATCTCCACTCGCATCGCCTTTAACAGCGAAGAAAACTTTGGAGTAGGTTGGTTGCCGGCTGGCTCTCCCTCCGATTCGAGAGGCAGGAGACGACCTTGGATTCTTAGAGTCCAGCTGGGCACGCCTTCCCCAGTCTCAAAGTTCGGAGGCGCAGAGGTTTCCGAAGTTTGCCAGATTTGACTAGAAGCCGTATGAGAAATAAAGACGCGCAGCGTCCGGCGAGTCTGGGTTTCACGGCGTCAATTTATACTCTAATTTCCTGAAAAAATCGAAGTACTAACCTTGATCACTTTTTGCATGCCATCCTGAAGTTCAATCCGTTTTCGCTGCGTGATCCAATCAAGTTTTCGTTCCCGCTCAACCAGTTGTTCGTAGAGATCAGCATCGGGACGACCATTTTCGCGAAATTCTCGGATAACAGCCTCGGGGAGCACACGAGTCGCGAGCTTTCGTCGCTTTTTGACTATTTCGGGAGGAGGAAGAAACGTGTTCGGTGTGGGCACCGGCGGAAGGTATGCGGCAGACATGGTCGTACACAAAGTCACGTGATACGGGCTGACGTGAGATTACGCATGATCATGTGACCGGGGAGTATATGCGCGCAAGAGCCTTCACCGACGAGGGTTGGGGTCTTTTAAAATGAAGTACTATATAAGCTGGTGCGCATAACCTAGAGATTCAGCGCACTTGAACGCGAGCCGGCAAGCCGGGGCATACGGCCGACGGTTACTACTGGCCACCGGCTGTGCGTGGGTCTCCATGAGCAGCAAAATGCCATCAACCGACATGGGAAAAACGGTGAAAGGGGAAGTGCACAAGAGGTAAGCCGACAAGGGCCCAGCTAATCACATGGATTACTGTCAACTGGATCATGGCAGAGTCAACGATAGGTGCAGATACCCCAGGTATTTCGAAATGGTATTACAGTCAAACACAATCCCATAGACAAAACAAATGACTAACCACAAGCGATTTAACACTATATTAGATTTTTTCGAGTGGCGAAGACGTTATTCGCTGCACAGGACTCACAATTGACCATAATTTACCCTCGTCGAGAGTCGCGCCTTGTAGTATCCTTGATGCCTCACGTCCCACATAACCCACTCGCCGGGTGCATCACCCTACTTCCCAGGCTCTCCGCCTTTCCGGCGCGCCTGCACCATCTCTCCTTGAGTAATTCCTTGCATCTATATAATTGAATCAGCAGGTGTCTATATTCGACACTACACACTCACAAAATCTTTGACCTCCCCGGCGCTCGGTCGACCCCCGGGCTCATGAACCCAACACCTCTTGAGAAGTGACCACAGCATATCCCCTGGTTTAGAATCAGTAGGTATCTGCTCTAGTGGTCGCTGTGGGCATTCTTGGCTGACAACAGCAAATATCACCGCAAGCTCCGCCTTCCCCGTCCATGGTGGGGTGCCAGTAATTGCCTCCTGTACCACGGCATATGAGTACAGTGAAAAATGCAAAACGGAGACTCATACAAGTATAGTCTAGACTCCAAGCTTATCTGTTAGTTATTCCGAGTCATATCTTGGGATATAATTATTTACTGACCATTCCTAGCGCATACACGTCGGCGGGAGCACTATATGTTGCTGCACCTTTGATGAGTTCGGGGGCCTGAATGCATAACATATCGGCACGATGTTGATTGCAGAGGAAATCAAACCTACCGCCCACCGTACGGATAGTGAACTCTTAGTAACAGTACTCGTAAAGTTCAAGGTGTATTCGTGTAGAGTTGCGTTACCAAAATCAGAAAGTAGAGGAACCCCGGCCGCAGAGACTAGAATATTTGACTTGTAAGCAGTAAGCGGATGTTTGAACCCAGTCGAACATGATGCACCTACGCCCTTGAGATCCCCATGAGCCTACACAATATCAGTACGATACTCTGGGGTGGATTGAGACCGAAGATAACTAACAATACCGCTCTGATGAAGATATGCAAGACCCTCAGCAACTTGTGCGCTCTACCCAAATAAGAAAGTAAATAAGCAAAGTTGTAAGCAAGGGGAACGATGAGTCTCTCATACAATTTGATAGCGGTCCGTCTCTGGGTACCGTTGCAGATAACTACCCAGGTCGCCATTTACTTCCCAGGCCGACACCATGCCAATCTGGTCCCGGAACTCAACCAGCCCAAGTAGTTGCTGCACGTTTTTATGACGACACTTCGACCACGTATACAGTTCCCGAGCAGCGTGCTGTATTCATTGAAAAACTGGTGCGCCTTGACAAACTATTTTGGCCTACCTTTATGTGCTTCTGGCCCTCAGCGTTGAGAAGCAGCCTCATTGTCTTTATTGCCACCTCGGTACCGTTTTTGAGCTTCGCCCTGTATATGTCTCCGTATCCCCCATTGGATATGGGGTACTTGCTACACGATTCTGCATCTAGCTGGTCACTGAGGTTGAGACAACCTCGAGCGCCCAGACTTGCAATAACCTCGGATGCAGTCTAAGTACTCATAGAAGTCATGACTTGGCGTTCTACTAATGAATAAGCAAAGGGACATACCATAAGGCTAGTGATCTCGGCGGTTGGCGCGTGAGATGATTGGTTCCTAGCATCAGGTTGAACTACCGCGTGCTTGGCCTGACCCGCAACGGAGGATTTGGGCGGGGCGACTTCCTTGCCGAGATCTTGGACAATCCTTTGACCAGAGACTGTTGGGGAGGGTGGCAGCCGTTTGGCAGACGGAGCGTGCGACCGGGATACAATGCGTGCGGCTGCGGATTGAGACGGGGGTAATGGAGGTGCGCACGCCGATGTGAGATAATCAAGTGGTAGAGATGGTCTTATAGACGGTAACATAGGCGACGTGGGAGGGGGCCATGTGGCAGATGGAGCGTGCAACACATCGCGCTGAGATCTAGAGCCTCCAGCGACCTCGGGTTGAGGTAGGGGCGATGGCAGCGCGGGCTGTGACTCAGAAAGGTCATGCGATATGGTCGGCCTTGCAGGTGATGATGGTGTGGGTGGCGTAAGTGAGGAAGCTGATGGGACAGGCACCGGGGGATAGGATGGATAAAGCAATGGCCAAGGTGGTGGAGACATCCGGTTTGACTTTATGTCCTTGCAGCTCGTTAAATATGTACACCAAAGAAAAAGCCCAGGCACGTGCGAGCTCACTTTTTGGTAGCGCTGAGTCAGCCTGTTGGAAGAAGAGACGAGAGTATAGTGTATTCAACTAAACCAGCTACCTAAGTACATAAGTGAGACAATAGGCAGAACGTGTGAAAGGGGCATATACACAATAAGAACGCGCATAAAGGTGTCGCTATCACCCGGCGCTTGCGCCGACAGCACAGCCTTTGGTGGCAAGCGATCGGGGGCTTAGCGCTGCCCGAGGGCTTAAATTTAGTCGCGAGAGCCTGTATGGGCTGAGGGATGGCCGGGGCTCGTTGATGTGTTTGTGAACGGATACTGTAATGTAAAGCAATAAAAGATTGTTCGGCGGGATCGATGGACATAGTCCGCGCCGTTAGATCAGTACAGTTCATAGGGTCGGCGGTCCATCGGGAAAAGTGAGATTGTTTAGAGCCGGTCTTAGCAGGAGTACCGTCCCGCGACTTCGTTACGCGAGTCACTCTCCCGCTGGCTCGACAACTTGTATGCTCACAGTTCCATCAATTAGTAGATGATAGAGCGGATGGTGTATAAGTGACGTATTTACAATGGCTCAGGTGATCGCCTTGAGTGTTCTTGATTGAATTGCGGCATAGTCGACAATATGTGCAAATACCCGACTTATTCGACATGAAAGGGAAGCGCCTGCGCGCCGCGCGCAGGCAAGCATCACCTTGCTCGCGTTAGATCTAAACACTCTGCCGCTGTATATGCATGTATGCTCAATTGTATGTCTCTCCTTCCTTCGTCCCTCTTGTCCGCGTCGTCACGTTTTTTGGCACACACCCGCCATCCCTCTGCCGCCGGCTTTGTGGGAGCTGCATCGCAGGATTGCCGCCCGCCCCGAGCCTGCGTTGCTGGCTGTGGTCGATGCGTCTCCCCTGGTACGAGCCATCCTCTGGCCAAGCTCCGTGTGCCCTGAATCCCTCCCCCATGTACCATCATATCTGCCTGTGCCCTTTCACATATCTCCCTCACCCTGCATACTGTATATGTCACCACATATAACTATATATATATCCGTGCTGCCCGAGCGCACAGGGCCAGTTACAGTATTGGCAATCCTGCTTACCTCTAATTGTTTGCATGTTAGACGAGTTTCTCACTCAATTCACGAGACTCTATTTTAAGTGTTAGAGCCCGTGGTATTCTAGTTATAATAAGTACCTATCTAATACATACCGTGCGACACCCTAGGATACATGTGATGCTGAAATTTGGCTCCAGCTCTGGCAATTTCGGTTCATAGCGTAGGAGCGGGGAGCGAGAGCGGAATTTGATCACAACGCGACAGTTCCCATATGAACGCTTTGGCAGCTTCGAAGGGAGGCAATAAACCGGTTGGTGGCATCTGCATACTTACGTTCAGTAATGGGCATCATTATCCTCCGGTGGTGGGAAAGCGAGCCAGCGCACCATATGCACTCAAAGATACCGCCAAGACTTGGCTTTCGATCTCAGGTCCTGGGCTCTATCGACTTTTCAATATAGCAGTTATTCTCGGAGAACAAAATCGAGCGACCTATCTTGATATCCTCAAAGCCTGGTCGTCTCAGACCTATTGGGAAATGTCGCTGACGAGTCTTGGAAACAAGCAGTCTTGGTCAGGCTGTGACATAGGGCTGAGATGAAGTAGAATAACGAGGTGAACGGGAGGCATTCTGTGGAGCAAGGGGAACAACTCTTTATTTGCCTTGCGCGGGCAACAGGACAGAGGGCGCTTGGACGACAAAATGGACTTGGCAATCGGGCCAGAGGTTATGGTTGCCGTCAACATCGAGACGGTGCTATATGTAGCGGCGAACGTAATCGCCGGTACACCTCTCGCTAACACCGGCGCATCGCAACCCGAGTTGCGGTTAATTGTGTACAGGAGCGAGATAGTCCCGTGTCACGTGAAACGCCAGACCCCCCTTGTTTATTCTTTGATTATTCCTCTGACCGTAGGTAGTTAGTTGTTGTTTTCCACTTAGATAGTGGGTCGTACGTGTTACTGACACCACCCGATCTTTTACTTGGGCTTGCGCCTTGCTTTACGACGTGATCTTACGCTTACTGTTATTTTGTTACCCCCGTTGCCGACTTTTGTTTTCCCCTGGCGCCTGGAGCCCTAGCGTTTAGACGCACTGTTCTTGTAGCTAGTCAAATATGTATACCAAAAAAAGAAAAAAATCCCGTGTCACGTGAGAGGCAGGACCCGTCATTTTGCTTACGTCAATTCGTCCCGGAGAATGACCTTGCGAGCAAGGTGACGAGCAAGGTGATGATATTACAGTAAAATACTAGTACAACCCATGGACAGAAAAAAGGACTAACCACAACTATTCAATTCTATGTTACATTGTTCTGCGAGTAGCAATGACATTATTCACAACACGGGACTCACAATTTACGGCATCTTATTTTCGTCCACCACCCAGACCCGTGCACCGTTCTTAATGCCTCACGTCCCATAATACCCCACCGCGAATAACCCACCAGATACATCTCCCTACCCCAGGCTCGCTGGTTTTCCGGCGGGCCTGCATGATATCTCCTTAAGCGATCCCTTGCATCTAGACAATGGATTAGCAGGTCTCTATATTCGATACTATACACTTACAAAATCTTTGACCTCGCTTGCACTGGGTCGATCTCCTGGTTCACACAGCCAACACCTCTTGAGAAGCGTCCACAACATATCCCCACGACTAGAATCGGCTGGTATATGCTCTAGGGGTCGCTGTGGACATTCCTTGCTGACAACGGCGAATATCACCGCAAGCTCCGCCTTCCCAGTCCATGGTGGAGTGCCCGTGATTGCCTCCTGTACGCCAAAGTATTAGTATAACCCAGGGTGCAAAAAAGAAGCTCATGCCAGTATAGTCTAGATTTCCAGTTTATTGGTTAGATTCGCCGAGCCAAGACTTTGAGACAACTATTTACTGACCATCCCTAGCGCATACACGTCGGCGGGAGCACTGTACGTTGTTGCACCCTTGATGAGTTCGGGGGCCTGAATGCTTAGCAGGTTGGTCCGGGATATCGATTACCGAGGTAATAGAACTTACCGCCCACCGGACAGATATCGAACTCTTAGTTGCAGTACTCGTAAATTTCAAGGTATACTCGTGTAGAGTTGCGTTGCCAAAATCTGAAAGAAGAGGAACACCGGCCACAGAAACTAGAATATTTGACTTGCAAACGATTAGCAAACATTCATGTAAGTCAAATTTGAAGCACCTACGCCCTTGAGATCTCCATGGGCCTACAAGATATCAATACCTTGGCGTGGACTGGGATTGAAAAATAACTAACAATACCGTTCTGATGAAGATACGCGAGACCCTCGGCAATTTGTGCGCTCTGCCCGAGAAAACAAGTTAACGAAGCGTTGTGCAAAAAGAAATGGCGAGTCGTACGATTTGATAGCGGTCCGTCTCTGGAAAACGTTGCAGATAGCCACTTAAGTCGCCATTTACTTCCCAAACCGACACCATGCCAATCTGGTCCCGGAATTCAAGTAGCCCAAGCAGTTGTTGCACGTTTCTATGACGACATTTTGACCACGTATACAGTTCCCGAGCAGCGTGCTATATTCCTTGAGAAAGTCGAGCCGCTGTAACAAGCGATATCGGCTTACTTTTATGTGCTTCTGACCCTCAGCGTCGAGAAGCAGCCTCATTGTCTTTATCGCCACCTCGGTGCCGTTTTTGAGCTTTGCTCTGTAGATATCTCCGTACCCGCCATTAGATATAGGGTACTTGCTGCACGATTCTTCATCTAGCTGGTCACCGAGGTCGGGACAACCTCGAGTGCCTAAGTGTGCGATAACCTCGGATGGGGTCTAATTATTCACAAAAGGCGTGACCTGGTGTTTTACTAATGAACAATCGAAGGAACATACCATGAGGCTAGTGATCTCGGCAGCTGGTACGTGGGACGATTGGTTCGTAACATCGGGTTTCGCGCCCGTGTGCTTGGTGAGACTCGTAATGGCGGGCCTGGGCGGGGCGACTTCCTTGTCTGGATCCTGGACAGTCTTTTTGCTGGAGACGGTCGGCGCGGGAGGGGACCGTGTGGCAGACGGAGGGTGTGGCCTATCACGCTGGGATTTGGAGCCTGTGGCCCTGGGTTGAGGTAAGGGTGATGGTGGTGCGCGCTGAGACGTGGGATGATCGAGCGGTAGGGATGGTATTATAGGCGGTAGCATAGGCGGCGCGAGAGGGGACCTTGTAGCGTGTGGTATATCGCGCTGGGATCTGGAGCGAGCGACCTCGGGTTGAGGTAGGGGTGACAACGGCGCGGGTTGCGACTGGGAACGGTCATGTGATACGGTCGGTCTCGTATACCATGATGGTGCGGGTGACGTAGGTGAGGAAGACGACGGCGGGGGCGGCGCAGGACGGGATGGAGATAGCCATTCCCAAGATGCTGGATCGTGCTTCTCGGGGGAATGTGGTGGGACTTGACGATCCGTTTCCGAGCTTTTAAGATTAAGAGCTGCGGGCCGGGGTGGTGGATGGGTCGACTTGTCCGGCTTGGGAGGTCGAGGAGGTCGAGGCGGGACAACACCGAGATCAGAGTGTTGCACTCGGTTCGGTGGCGGGCTCGTCTTTTCCCAGGGATCGCCATGAACTTCCTGATAAAACCTGACTACCTCCATGACAGCCTCGGGATTACGCTCCTGGTCGCGACGAGATATCCCACTGCTGGAGAGCAGCTCTTGCCACTCCTTGGGTAAGCCGGTGAATTCACCCGTCGACGAGTTAAAGCCGACGTGTGTGAGGTGAACAGTATCATACGGTATCGAGATCTCGGGCCGTTTCTGCACACCGAGGAGGCCTACCGGGGCGTAAGTGAGGTGATCACGAGAGGGGGCGCAACGTACGGTCTATCAAGCTAAGCCTGTTTTTCCTTCGTTTTGTAGAGGTGCCATCTCCCGAAGGCGGTCCAAACAAGACGGCGGGATCGCCTTCATCAACTAGGGTCGAAAGACTTGCGCGTGAGGGGCGGGAGGATGAAGACATGCAGGTGCGGGGTCAAAGCTTCCGATGAATGATGGGTCAGCAAAATAGGCGCCGGACACGGGGTTGACTGGATGAGGGAACATGTCACGTGATGAGTGACAACCCAGCTCAGGCGTTTTTACTACTACGTATAGGGAATATTCTATAGTAGCTCCTGCTGAGAAAATGCAGTTATGGCGATAGGAGACACCAATGTAGTGGTCCGACTCGTGGTAAAGTGCGCGCTATTAGCGGTGTTCGCGCTAACCCGCGATAACCGATGAATATTATTGCAATGAAACCCGGCTTAGCAGAGTGCTTACAGTCATATTGTTTCTTAGCTTATTTTCGCTTTGGAGATGAGGAACTGCTGGTTACTTGAGAGCCCCCGGAAACACCAACAAGCGTTGTGAACTGGACCTGGAATTGATAAATCGCCGCGGATTGAGCCGAGCGGAAGGATGTATGCGCGTAAAGACGTATGTCTTACCTCGGCAAGGGAGTCCTCGGCAGGAGCTGCATCTCTTCGGGTGAGCCCGTAATTCTACATCGTCGAAGCTTCTAGGAGACCACAAAAGAGCCGCCTGATCATATCTAGCTCTCTGGCTTGAGCCCAGGGTATGACGAACCACCTCTTTGGCGCGTCACAAAGGAGTAGAACGGGGGAGAATGAAAGCCATGCAGCGAATTGGCGAGCTCGTGGCACAACTTTTCTTGCCCGATTCCCATGATACAGCGGCAAATCGGCTGAGAGTATGACGGTAGCCCGCAACGCCATCCTATCGGTAACCCGCCACTGAAAGACATGCTAAGCTCAATTCCGTAAAATGTAAAACGTGTCTAAGTAATAATGAGGCAAAAATATCCCATGGATAGATGAACGACGAACGGGTAGCAGAAGAAAATGCACGCTCCAACCAAAGCGGAAATTTACTTGAGGGAACCACCCTCAGAAAGCGAGATTGTACAAGGGGCACATGAGGCTGCTGAACAGATAGGAGAAGTCCCAAGCCCGACGCAAGCGAAATCGAACAGGAGGTGTAAACCCCTTCAGTGCCGTCATATCCTCATTGCCAGCCCTAGATTTCAAGAATGGCATAGTCCTCGAAAAGCATGACACGCATGGCAAGGTCCTCGCCTCGTCCTTGCATGCACTGTTCAGCGAGCAGCCCCGTTATTCCTCCTGAAGACCCAAATCCTTAATATTTCGTAGTGACGTAAATAGAACACTGAAGAGATCAATGGCACACTCCAACTGAATACATGCTAGATGTGATGGCTGCAATACATGTGGAGTACCGTGTAATGTTTGGTTCTGGTCCAAAGAAACCCGAAACCTAGCTTCAGAGGTTGGAGTCCTCACAGGGTCGCGTAATTATACTAACACATTTCCCATCCAAACTGAAGACACCCCGTGATTCGTTCCTCCCTCAATACCGTGTTGAGAATCGCCCAGAGTCCTTCACATCGAGAGAATAATGTTCTACGGAATGGGTACTATCCGCGTCTGCATAGCACCCACACTTTGTCACCCGGAACACTAAACCGCACCGCACGGAACATGAATAGTGCCAACAGGGTTAGACTCGGATAACGCTTGATCCACTGTGATCATCGGGTGATCATCCTCAGCGTGGCGTTCCACTATTCGGATCGTTCTTGGGTGCTGGCGGCATGGATCCCTGTGCCCACCAAACCCATCTCAGTGGACTGGCGAAGGGTCGTTGGAGCCACGGCCCATACACTAACTTGGTGCAGCTTAATATTGTTAGTTAAACGATAAATACTCACCAACGCTGTGGTTGATGCACATCCAGTGTGCAAGTAATGTTTCAACCCGGTTCCGCCCGGGATAGAGAGGCAATTTGAGTGATAGAATCTGCCTCGAGGTTCATCAGATGATCGACACTTCACTTTCATTGAAGCAACGTGTCCAATACCATACCGTACCGGAAGGTAGTCTGGGACGGCCTCCTTGAGGCTGATCGAAAAGTCTGCGTTAGCTGGGATCGATTACTCCTGATTGTAATTGGAGCATCGATTTCATTACTCTGAAATCTAATCGATTGATCTAACGCAGACTTTTCGATCCGGCACTAGGAGGCCGTCCCAGACCCCATCCCAACATCTCTCTTCCATTTGGATGGGGGCTGGTTAACCTGACTAACCGGAAGGTAGTTCGAGTCTCCCAAACTCACTGCACAAACCTGAGGGCTTGCCAAGGAGGCGGATAGCTAAGTCACATCTAGCCAGCAACCACTATTCGTCACACCGATTGAATAATTAGTCAAAGCTTTAGTTTAATTTGATTTCTCCAATTTACAATAATATCTCCGGGCATGCCCGTGATCTTTAAAATAATCGACTGGATACATGTATGCACAGTCACTTACCTGCAAAAGACGTGCTAGTCGGGTTGCAACACCCCTTTCGTGTCTTTTGGACTTCCAGTTGTTTGGCGTTGGCGAGCAACGCGGAAGGCATGTTCCAATCTAACCGAGGAGTAGTCAACGAGGCTCCAGGCGGATATGCTATTACGGCGGCCGGCCCAAGAGCCCTTTCGAACGTGGAAACCTAGAAGCTCTCGCATCAGGGTAGGAGCTATACCCCTCGATGTTCACGCTGTGTAACTACGGAGGCGGCGGAACTTTCCCCCAGCTCTCGGAGCGCTCCCAACTCAGTCTTACCGACGGGCATGCAGTGATCAGAGTCTGCTTCGGTTTGTTGGCCACATCTAGCTGAGCTAGAATTAAGATGACCGATCCAGATGTTTGAGTGATGATCTCAACGATGCGGAAGCGATTAGTTGATGTGAATTGATCGAGAGACACACTTCCCAATCGATCCACGTTGTGGGGGTTCTGCATGCGACGCCGGATCAATTGAACGCCGCTACTTCTAAGTCGTGCCCAAACTTCGGTTCGGACCTCCTTAAAGTTCGACTACTTTCAAGTTGTACGTAGCCAAAGGTCCAAACATGATGGTATATCTCGTATATGCGTCTGCATTGGATGGTTGAGATACATTTCTCAATTGCCAATGGTCTGGTGAGCCGCATCCCCTGCTTTCCTGCAACAACTACGTTCGGGGATAACTAGGCACTGGCACGCCATGGTGGTCTGGTATGGCCGAGCGGAACTGATTGGGAGGAGTGCACGTTTGTGTGGAGACACTGGCGCTGGTACGTTAAACCATAGCGCCACCGAGACCACATGTTCCTCTCGACCCTAACCGGCCGATGCGCAATTCCACCCCAAGCTGCTTCTTTCTCGGCATGTACTCTATTAATTGTTCGGTGGATACAACGGCAAACAGAGCGCTTTTATAAAACTCACTACTGGGGTACCGGAATACTCAAACCCCACACCGTTCACTCTCCGCTACAACCCATCTGACAATAAGGTGGGCAAACACACTTGGACTACATACTTGACCATTGACAACCCCTCTGCCGTCCAGCGCTATGAAGTTCTTTTCGTTCATCTTCGTCGCCAGCACCATTTTCCTAGCAGTCGATGCGAAATGGTGCTGCTGTGACAAGGACGGCGAAAGTGAATCTTGCTGCCAGAGCGTCATGGGCAAGGGTACATTTTATTCCACCAAGTGCGGCATGACCAACGGACAGACATGCGACCTTGGTCCGTCTTTTTCTAAGCAAAAGGAGTACATAAACTGCTGCTTCGACCGAAACGGTGAAAAGGCAGGGGAGTGTTTCTGAACCAGGTTTGATTTTTCTTCGTCAGTTGGCCCTTTCTCAACGAACCACGCAGGCCTCGCATCCCCTCAGACCCACGGGAGAGAGCATATCTCTGAATGCAAATTTTTCAGGTCTTTTAATCTACGTATGAATGAAACTGTTGAAGCATGTGTATGATGAATCGTGAACGAAACTGATATATGTTTAATTCAACTTCGTATCCAGCGCCCGCTCACTCTCGTGTGGCCGGTGTAAGCCGAAGAGGATAAGCGGCAAGCAATCGTGTTGGGTGTTTCGTTCTCCCATCACCTCTCGCTTGTCGCAGTGGCGGCTGACCGACATGCTGCGCCAATGACACCGGCCACCACTAGATATACACTCTTATGTAACACTCGCTGGTTTTCACACCATTTTCGTGCTATTTAACATTCTCCCTGCCGCTCCTTCACCAGAGGCTGCATAAATTAGCCCACTACTCTCGGCCACGAGAATCAAATGCCACGAGCCGCATACAACCAAGAATTAGCTAGCCGATGGGCCATGCTACACACTCACGGGCGATTCGTAGAGAACGACCTATTGTAATTAGGTAAAACGCCATGCTATAAAGAACCCAACAGAATACCGTGCGGATTGTGGAGGCAGCACATTCGGGTGGACCGCAAATCACGGACTGACGGGGTATAAAACTGACGGGTGGATGCTCCTCCCTCTGCATGGGTAGGGATCCCGCGTCACGGCGATCTACGGCTGTACCAGCGTCAAGGCTCGCATGCTAATCCTAAAACCATTTCTAGCAGGATGAGAGGCTTTTATCGCCTTAACCTTCTCGCCGGCCTCCTTGCAGAAGTCGGTTAGATTGAAGCCTTTGAGCGTATCAAGTCGCATTTCAGAAGGCGACAATGAAGTACATGACTTTCAACCGGGAACCGAGAATACAGTTTGCTTGGCAGCGAGGTTCACTCCGAGTCCACAAGGCCCATACTCATGGCTTTCTTAAGTTTAAATGCCTTGATCGCTCCAGACGAAATGCATGGCCGACCTGCTAAGGGGGGATACCGGTCGCTGCCATCCTCCCGTCTCCCTTGAAGAAGCAATTTAGCTGCATAGGTGTTGGCTGCTCGGGCAATAGTTTCGGGTGTCCAACCCGGCCGACCTTGTCCGGTACAATGGTAGCTAATGAAGAACTAAGGTGAACCAAGACTCCCATTAGCACAGTACTATGGCACAAATTCACTTTAGGTTGGTACTCACGTAATACAGGGACTTTGCTATTACTGAGAACCCTGGCATTTCGAAGAAGGCAATGGTTTTCTGTCGCATTTGAGCGAGTGGGCCGCTGGCACTGTGATCATTGATGCTGGTGCTGGCTGGGTGTGCTGTGATGCCGTGACGCAAAAGAGCGGCCTGAACTTTGGGATTGTTGTATTCGTTGGCGTTGAGTATCAAATACGAGTGAGCCACGTTTTTTGCACCGCCATTGACATCTGAGAACCATGTTTAAACATTCAAGTGATTGAGGGGTAAGTGCCACTCACAACTTTCAACATCCGTTGGGGCGCCCAAACAGATCACGGCATTGGCAGCCGACTTCAGTAAGCCAGCGGAGTGAAGAGCCCAATAAAATTGTACAAGCATTGTTGGCTTTGAAACGGATGCAAGTTGTGCCTGCATCTTCTGCGCGTACTTAATCGCAGTTGGAAACGTGACCGCGAGATTCGCTGTGGCTTCGAACTACAGAAATAGTAATAAGTCATTCCACCGCAAGTAAGAGCTGGCACGCACGATAGTTTTATAATGTTTTGGAGACTCGGGGCTTGAAACATAACAAACTGTCTTTTTGTTCTTGGTTGCAAGATACGATATGAGGGGGATTGCATCAAATTCCTCTTCGAGAACGACAAAATAGCGGCCTGGATGCGAGAGGTCTGCGCCTAAATTTCCGGGGATTTGAGAGGATAATGGCATAGGGCTTGAAGAAGGGCCGGGTTGCCTTGAGGGAGGAACGGTTGGATTGGGAGATGGGTGAGGGAAGGAGCGCTGTGGATGCGGGGAGCTGGCGGAGGCTTTCGCAGGAGTTGGATTCGGTTCAGAGCCGGCCGAAACTCGAGGTACGGAGGTAGCCGCTCGCTCTATGATCCAATCGGGCAAGGGCAGGCGTCGCGTAGCTATCGGGGGATACACTTTACTTCCGTCGCTTGGCCAACCTTGCAACAACGTTGTGGCAGCATATTCCCATCCGTAGTCTATGAGGTCCGTGAGCGCCCAGTCGGTTCGTCGGTTCGGGCCAGCCCCATAGTAGCTAAGCCAGCTCTACAAACCGAGGATGAGAACCTGGACCGTGAATTATCCTTTGGGAACATACATGATATAACATCTTCGGAGTTTCAGGGTTGATCTTGGTAAGCACTTGGATCGTGTCTTTTCGAATTTCGTGTATAGGCGACTCCGGCCCCAAGAAACTCTTGAGATCAGTAGCTGGATATCTCTTCACTCCATAGTCGCTAGCCGCCGAGTCAATCTCAGGCTTAAGATGTTGTCCGGATGGGATAAGCAGGCACAACCGAGTACGTGGTGTAACCGAGGTTGCAAGTGCCGACCCTGAAACACAACGCCTTTCGTCAAAACATTTTACACATCGAAAACGCGAGCCTACAGTGTTGTGGGCTACATGGCCAACCCCAGTGCACTACGCAGTCCACCCGGCCAGCATGACGAAATATAGCTGGTATAGCCGTGAAAGGGAGCAACAGTACTGCTCCGCCGGTTGCACCTATGAATTGGTCGAGTACTTGTTCAAATATTTCAAGTCCTGTAACTGCGTTCAACTATTGCGGGAATCAGCCCCACGTAAACTAAATTATCCCATAGAAGACCTACTATGGTCTTATATGAGCTCAGTGACCCTGAGCTTGGAACCAGACAAATTGTCTTCCGACTTGCAAGCGCCATGTAGGATATAATCGGGAGGGCGTCAAAGTTTTCCTCTAGGTGAATGTAATTCCGGCCCGAAGGCAGCTTCGGATAGCTGCTGACGGACTCCCGCAAACCAAGTTGTTTCCTAAGTTGGTAGGTAGGTTCGTCATTCTACACTAAATTGGTAAATATTCTTAACACACGCACGTTGTAGGACGGTTGGTACTGGTCGGCATATTTAGTCCCGAAGTGGCGGTGCCGATGATCTTCTCAGATGGAGTAGGATTCGGGCCTGAGGCACCATTCTTGGGCTGTTGAGCGTCTAAAATATCGGGCACCAGACCCGTACTTGAAAGAACGGTGAATAAATCCCTAATCGCAATCCGATCGAGGCTATACCACTCACGTAGCTTTGACTTCATCGGAAGATCTCGTTTTTGGCTCCGGCTCAGCTGGGTCACGTGTGGCATGGCCGCCCTCCGCACTAGAGGACTGACTAATGATCTGAAGCTTAGAACTAGAAGTGCGTTCAGAATTCAACGATCCTCACTTTGGAGTATTTGGAAATGATAAAGATGCACCAAAGGCCCTAAACGGGAACCTGTTAGTAAGGTGTCGATGCTTTGATGCTTTCGGCGACTGTTACATACGCTTGCGGTTGGGGTGGGGAATAATAGCGCAACCAGGTCTGCGCATTATCCGTAAAACCATTGGAAAGGGGTTTAGTGCCTATAGGACGATGAGCCGCGTTGGAATTATCGCTTGATGCTGGCTTTGGATTCTTGTAATCCGGTCCATCGTCGTCATCTGAAAAAGGGTTGACCGACCCCACCAAGCATACCCAGCAACTTTGACTCACAAACAATAATCTCCCCGCTGGGAGCCTCACTCGGACATTTGTCCGAACCAGGTTCGGCTACACAATTAACCTCGTGTTCATGCGGCCCAACTGGCTCATTGTCCTCGCCACCCGCCTCTTCCTTCTCGGCCGCAGCATCAGGCGGTAGGATATTCAGAGCCCCGAATACTCGGCTGACTTCGGACATAGCTCGAGCTGCCGCTGCCATCGCCTCTGCTGCTTTCGACAATGAATCAGCGGCAGTGGCTAAACTTGCGACTCCATTGTAGAAGTCGGGCGGAATTGGAGGAGCAGAATCAGGAACATCATTTGTAATCTGGATGTTGCTACTGGTCAGCATTGTACAAACTTGCGAAACAGCTGCAGTTGGTGCTTGTATGGAGGAGGGCAAGTGGCAAAGTCTTCTGGACCGCGTGGCAACCCGTTTACGTAATCAGAAGTCACCTAAACCCTGAGGCAATGACTAAAAATATTGTCCCAAAAACACGAGTCGGGCGGACCCGGTGAATGAAGCTTATGTGGCCTAGCAAAATGCCAATAATTTTGCCTAAGTCAAGGGGCAGTTACCTTAGTGGGAAACACTAGACGGTGAATTGATAGACAGTTATGCGGCAATGACATCAGAAATGGTTGAAGGACACATACCAAGCCAAGGTCGGGCATGAGAATCAGCCCGAATGAGTTGAAAAACCTTAACGAGACATACTATCCGGTACGCAAAGCTCGTGTCCCCATCGTAGATCTCAATAGTCTCTCGGACCTGCTAACATAGGTGGATTAATGCAAACTCCGCTCAAGCGTCCAACAAATGGAGGTACCTAAGAAAGCCCGTGAAACTCACACATCCATATCCTAAGCCCAACATTAGGTCAGCTTCGACAACCCCAAGGCAAATCTCAGGGGTAGATGCATGCACATTGCAAACAGGGCTGTATTGCTTCTCCGTTGGCGTGAACTATTCCTCCAAGAGCTGAGGCTCTTAGAGGTTCGCCTTAGTCTTACAGTAATGAAATGGCTACAGGGTTCTCGCCTCATTCAGCATATAGCTCCTCCATTTTCTCCGAGTAACGAACGAAGCTATGGTACTTCCCGGCCACTAGACGGGTCAATAAGCTATTGGCTACCCT
The DNA here is from genome assembly GCA_019616325.1 of Ceratobasidium sp. 394. Taxonomy (NCBI): domain Eukaryota; kingdom Fungi; phylum Basidiomycota; class Agaricomycetes; order Cantharellales; family Ceratobasidiaceae; genus Ceratobasidium; species Ceratobasidium sp. 394. The sequence goes on along the minus strand of WSTG01000069.1, from coordinate 10,306 downwards.
CTGCCTGCCGAACGGGTTTTTTGGAATAATTGTCGCACACGGCCAGCCTATGCATTTGATTCGCTCGGGCTGATATTGCCGCAATACGATTGAACCCCAGGCTTGCAGTCAATAATGAGATATTAAATTACCCCAGCACCGAACAATGATGATATTGACGCTCCTACCATTCATAGAAGCGCGAACCTTGTGAAATCCTCGGCCCCCAATAACAAGTAACTCCTCGGAACCTTAACATCATGGGGCACGGTCTTCCGATGCCGGCCCAAACACCCTTCCGACCTATCTCATGGGCCCCTCGGAGCAACGTAACGCGGGCCCAGCCTGAGCAGAGGGGGTAGACACTTCCGTGGAGCTATAATCTCTGGCATTCCTATTTTAGCTCCTCCGTAATAAAATGAACCTCTGGGCTCTGATCTGTAGGATTGGAACCACCGCGGTACCTAGGTGATAATCGATGCACGTTTTCCAACCCTTCAAGAAGTACTGTACTGTCCAACTCTGACTCATGAGCACCATGCAGTCGCCCAAGGGAGGAAGGATGCCCACATGAACGTCGCCGGCCGGTTCCCCACATCATGAATGTGGGATTTTGGGGTCGGCCTGCATGTGGGGCCAACCTGGTAAGAAAATATCCTTTAATTCATCTAAATTTTGTACGACTCGCTAGGAGGGATCAAGGGACGTCGTTGCAGCATGTAGTACGAACAAAGGGGATTTGTTGCAGGGGCTATGAAAAAACAATAGGACATATATCGATTGTCGAACAAGCGAGCTAATTATAGACCGTAAGCTCCTTACATGCGGAGAAATCAGTGGCTATCCAGAGACTTGGTGAAATCTCAAACTAGTCGAAGCTCGAGGCTCCCTGTCACCAACCCTTGAATCCTGCGAATCACAAGAGGGTGAGTGCTACAATGCCTCAGTATTAATATTCGGCTCGGGGTTGAATATTGCCGGTTGGCAGCGCAGGGCAGCCGAGACGTCGCTTACTATCACGACCATATCGGTATTCAGGCTGTAACCCAGTTTACAGGGCGTCGGTTGGTAGATTTTTACTCGCCTCCGGAGAGAAACACGTGATATTCTACACGAAAGTCACCCATGTTCCGCGACCTTTTTGAACTATTCGAGCTCGTGCCTGGGCAGGGTACCATCGTAGGTCCAGAAAATCCATAACATGAAGCGGAGGTCAGCTGGTCTGGTCGAGATTGCCCAGCACCCAGGTTATTGGTTTGTAGCAATATAAAACCTACGCCCTCGCCCTCGCTGCCTCTGCACCATAGTCCTCCTACAGTACCGTGAGCACCCCCTGCCTAGTATTCCTGGAATGTTGGTAACTAACTTTGGCCCCTAGCATTATGAAGGTCTTCACAAGTCTTATCCTCACTACCACCCTCTTCGCGACCGGGGCTAGTGCTTTGTGGTGTTGCTGTAGCCAAGTTGACTCAAGCAGTGAGAGGTGCTGCAGAGATGTCACAGGGGGTTCAACGTTCTACTCCCCAAGATGTGGGCTAGTTAACGGACAGACATGCGATGTCGGCGATGACTATATGAGACAAGACGCATACAAGTGGTGTTGCGCCAGCCTAGAAGGAATCCTGGGATCATGCTTTTGAAACCGGTCAGCATTGAAAACTCCCATGCCATCTCTTCTAATCGCTCACGAACATCCAGATTAACCAGACAGAACCAATACACTCCGACAGGGCTGAGGGTTAGGCTGTAAACTCTATGCATATTGATGTTGTCTAGTGACACCAATGTAGCCTCTAAACGTCTACCTGAATGATGTACAGAATTCGAAGGCTAGGCGAGAGAGATTTAGTCGCATATTTCTTGAACAGGTATATCTTCAAGTCACCGGCTCCCGTTGTTGCTCATGTGCTCTGATCATGGGGAGCGGCACTGCAGAAAGGCTAGATCAACGTAACCGAGTACACGTCCTCCCAAAGTGTAGAATCTAGTCCAGGCACCCTTGTTCGGTCCCACCGAGCTCGTTTGGGTATGTAGACGAGCTCAATTTTGAGACACTTGATTATCCTTTCGACGATTTCACATTCCTATCACGCTGCACCGTTCATACCGGGCCCTGAGGCGACTGATTATGTAACGTGCCTATATGCGCCTCTAGCTATCCCTCAATCGAGAATAATATATTTCGCATATTCGTTCGACTTATAAATAGCCGTTCGGCAGAAACAAGTAACGCAAGGTGCCCTGAGGCAATGTAGCCAGACACAGCCAGTAGAATCTCGCTCAGTAGGTGTAGAAAGTTGATGTACATGCTTAGAATGAAATAGAATACCGTAGAATGTAATCGAGCCGCGTAGAAAGAACGCGCTATCGGCGCAGTAGTAGCAAGCGATTCACCCTCGCTTGCATATAGGGTATAAATAGAGGCACTGGCGCGCCCTCTCCTACCCATCTTTCTCTCTCTCTCTCGCTCGTTTTAACTAACTACTTTCTTTAGTATATACAATACAATACATATTTCAATTTCTGTAGTGGGCGCGCACTTTTACCTGTCCCTTACAATCTTCACAATGCATAATGAGGAAAAAATTCCAAAGGTAATTTCGCCTGAATTATTTGTACCCTTGCTTACCCCTCACTAATCCACTGAATCCACTAATCTGGCGCCCTTTACTGAAGTTTACTTCAGGTTACCACGATTTAGACTGGTTTAGAAGGCGTTTGAGACGCAATTATGAAGGTACCCCACTAATTCGCCAGGGTTTAGTGTGAGAGTTTTGGCGTTTTTTGCTGATGCATCACGTCAACGAGGATCTAGATTGTAGCTTTAATCCCAAGAGTAAATAAATACTAGAGCATGAAATCTGCGGCGACGCCATAGAAACGTTGGAAGTCATACGACATAACCAAGTATACAACGTCCGTTTCGTCCAAGCGCAAGCAGCTGAGCATTGAATATACTATCACAAGTCTGATCCTACGCAACGATTGCAAGTGAAGAATCCCTCTGGATCAACCCTGCGCTTGAGCTTGAGCAACTGATCATAGTGACGTCCAAAGAAAGCCTTTTTCCACGACGGCTCCTGACTATGATGACAAATACCTTTCAGCGCGAGGACACTCCACCAACTAAATGTGAGACTTACGGATCTGCCTCGTTGAGATATGCGGCATCATCGAGCCCAGCGATCGTTCCGAGCGACTGGGTAAGGTTTGTAATTGTGGATTTGATATGTCCTATGGTGTCGGCGGGTGTGTCGTCTGCCCAGTTACTGCCAAAGTTCCAGCTAACCAGCGCGTCATTCCGCCACTCGGGGTTAAGTCCTGTCGACTCGGGGTCAACCTTTGTAATCGCCCCGCCACCCACTATCGAACGGCGCCGTCTTTGAGTTTACTGTGCCGTACACAATCCGAATAGACGTACCTATGAGTATGCTCCGCGTAATATCCTCTTCGTCCCCCACTATAAGCTTAGCCAGCTCTCCCGGCCTCTTCTCTATCGCATTTCTTGAAACAAGCCTGCTCCCTCTCCATTTCGGCTGTGCACTACCCAGGTCCGTCTCGAGCCAAAGTTTAAAAAAGTCAAAGAACGTGGGGTGGACATAGCCAAGGGATGTGGATTGGGTGTTAGAATTATTGGCGACCCAATCCCAGATGGGGGCGAGAGTTTGGTTCGTATGTTCAAGCGAGGGGCTATTGGGGTGGACGATGGCGATGGTAAATGTAACCCGGTTGACCCAAACATAGCCGCGGACGCCTATCGATATATATAAGGAGGGGCGTCGGTCAAGTACGAGGGTGAGCTTACCCTGGTCAGTCAGGCCCGGGAGGGCGCGGAATAACGTCTCGCCTAGGTCTCGGGACTTTTCGGGGCTGGTCACGTTCACGTTGATCTCCATTCCGGCAATACTATCTAGGGGAGGATGGGTTTTATAGGTCACGTCGAGGGTAACCTATGATACAATCAACAACAATACGAGCAGTATCAATAATGTAACTAACCCCTCATGTACCTCCTCCGCCCCCACGAAGCGCCCAGAACAAGTCTTTATTTTGGCAAGCATTAGCCTTGACAACTTCGCCATCCGGCTTGACGACCGTAAACTGCAATACGTCTATAGTTTTCGAGTAAGAGACCAAACCAGAGGGTGCAAAATACGCTACTTACTATCCACAGCCATGCCATACAAGGCCCCAAGAGGACTGTGCCCTCCCCCTTGGACATACCCGCCGGCGGCGCCAACGGTCTTCGAAGCGCCGCCTACAATTGTCATATTCCGCTCGTCGACGGCTTGATATACATCTAGATCTAGTTAGTATGACCTTTCGGGTACCCGTGAATAACACAAACAATCACCTCGCCACTGCTCGGCTGCCCCGAGAGTTACGGCTGGTACTCCAACCACGCTCTGCGAGCAGCCGATAGGCACGAACGAATCTGCAAAGTTGATGCCCTTGAGCTGGTGTGTCCATATACTAAATGAACCTGCTCCACTCGACCGGCCAAGGCTTTCGTTCAACACAGTGAGATCAGCACGAGTTGACCGGATCAAGAGATCATCTACATACAAATCATGACCCGTGTTCTTGACCACAAGCTTCAACCTATATTTTCCGGCAAACACAATCGCCTTGCTAACATCGCTTCCGTCTTTCGCAGCAACCAAATACGTTGGCACGAACCCCTGCTCGCAAGTCATGTTTCGAGGCGTGTTGATCCTACACCCAGAGCTCTCCCAAACGGGATCTTGCATCGCGCCAGTTTGATTCGAGCGCCAAAACGGGTCGTCCCAGTTTGCTCTAGCAACGCCGCAAGCTCCTTCGTCGTAGTTTGGATCATGACATGGCCAGGCTGGAGGGCGTGGAGCGATGAGACGACCACTGATAGAGGCGTTGAAGCTGGACCAGACTTCGGGCGACGGCCAACACTCTTGAGAGGCGGTACAAATGTTCCGAGCAAGCGCAGCAGATGATACAAGAGCGGGAGTAATCAAGACTGGTAATAGCTTCATGTCGAACGAGTGGGCGTTGCTCTCGTCTTGTCTCCCCCACCGAGTTTTTAAAGCATGAGGGTGAGGAATGTGAGCTACGCCAAGTACAAGGGCAGCGCTTTTCGAGGCCGCAGGTCGATCGCAGTCGATGGAGCATAGTGGCCGCGTAAAGAAGCGGGTATGAACGGAATATGGGCACTACGGCGCAGCTTGCTCGGGACTCCCGGCGAGTCACGTGAGTCGCCGGGCCGACGGTCGGCAGCCGACGTAAACATCTACAAACGCATTCCGAGTTGCCGAACTCGCACCCAGTTTAGTGCTATATAATGTCCGCAGCGGTGACGAAGCAGACTCATCTATAGGAGTCAGGGAAAATCACAGGAGAAATGACTGAGCAAATCTGAGTTTTGATAATATCCCGTTAGGCCACCGGTGTAAGGTTTCTCGTAGTCGAATATACGAGTATAATAAATAGTCACGCGCGCAAGCGGAGCCAGCCTATTAATCACAACCCGAACCACAGTTGTACTCGCGCCAGGACTGAGAAGTGGGTACGGGGATATGGGCCGGACGTTACATGGGCGGACCAGTCAGCATGCATGCACAAACGATGGCCCACAACTGGCCCACCGGAGAGGAAAAGTGACTAGACTTAGTACCAACCATTACATCGCCCTCTAAGTGGACCGTGCACCATCTAAACCCCAGTCCCTCTTCACACCTCCCAGCCATCCTTCCCCAACATTACTAACGCCTTGCTCACCCTTGAGGCTCCATGCTCCGAGGCTTGCTGGAAATAATGGTTGTCATGATCATTCTGTCTCTTGTAATATTCGTGACGGGGATGATGAAGTTGCCATGTCTGTAGTTACGGGTAGGGAGGGATAATAAAATTTTGGGCATGAAACCCGAGAGTATTAGATATTGTTCGCCTAGCTTGTGGCGCTCTACAGGAAAGTCCCTGTCGAATCGACTCGCCTGCTCCAAGCCAATAGTTCTACACGGCTCCAACACACTTTGGAGGTGGTATATGCGCGGCAAGGACAAGAAAGCGGTCTACTTGGGTTCCTCAAAACGTACTGGGGAGCGAATACGTCGAGATATCTGTGAATAGATTAAACACAAGCCTGGCAATAAAACATAATTACGGAACTCCCCGTATTCCTCGGCTCCGCAGGTTTATCGGATTCCCAGATATCCCAACTTGGCGGTATTCTACCCATTCAAGTACGGCACTTCCCCAGCCTTACCGATATGACGCTACGATGACCTTGTTCAGTCCTACCCCAGAATCGCCCAAGCAAATCATCTTGATGCCCGCCTATGAGTTCAGAGCCGTGGTCCTGGTTGGGATCCAAAAAGATAGATTAGTTTCAGCTCAGGGCACGCCTATTTTCTACAACATTGGGGTCCTCCGGCAGGTCGCATCGGTGTTCAAACGGCAGACCCCAAACGAGTAAACTCAGAGTATAAAAGCCACGCCTCCACGCTCACCCTCTCAACGTGCTAGCATCTCCCACCATCAGGCGAGTCCCTTCCACTCGTACCCGCTCGTCGTGATGAATGCTAACCTCACATCCACCCTCAGCGTCATGCAAATCTCTCGTCTTATCGTTGTCACCATCCTCGCTGCCACCGGCGCCAACGCCTTGCACTGTTGCTGTAGCGGGGAGGACGTGGGTAGCGCGATCTGCTGCCGTGAAATCATGGGAAAGGGCACGTTCTACTCGCCCAGGTGTGGTCTTATGTACGGACAGACCTGCGACGTTGGCGACAGTCGTGGTAAACAGGAGAGTTATAAGCATTGCTGCATCGCGTTTGATGGGAAGCCCGGGTCGTGTTTCTAAGATAGGTGAGGCAGCCGACCGCCTTTTCTGCCGTCCCAGTATAGCTGATAAATGTCTTTACAAGAGACAGAGCCGCGTTCGGATAGCACAATGAGACTCGGAAGGATGCGCTTTGACCTAGTTCTGATGCTCTGCTAATGTAGTTTTCCGAACGTACGCCTTGAACGAAATGCAGAGAATGTTGAGAATTCGCAGAACGGTCTAGGAGCTATGATCGAGGGACAGCGGCTGTTTATACGAGGCATCTTCGTGGGGCAAAAGCCCCGCCCCGAAATGGATCCTGAATGGAGCTATAGCTTCATCGAATCATCCGTTAATAAAGACAGCATGATCAAACTACAGAAGAATGCTAGAAGCACGGGTAACAAGCCCTTCTATTGCTTCATGTGGCACGTCGCTGACGCTGTTCTATGAGATACGATGGAGCAATGGCAAATGGGAATTGTCGCAGGAGCAGTACAATACCGTGAGGCCTTCTCGCTTGTCTAACAAGGGGTGAATAGGCGGTAGTGAGGTTTAGATTTGAAATAGGCATACACGAAGCCTAAAGTCAAATCATCAATGACAATATTTTAAGCCAAATATCCTAGAGGCCCACAGCCCATTGAATTGAGCTGGGATGTTAGACAAGCGACGACTAAAATATCTCCTCGAAGCGGCACACAGACGAAGATCCACCAGTAACGCCACCAAATCACGTGCCTTCTTCCCACCCACGCCACCCACCACACCAACAACCCTCACACACAACACACCCAACAAAATCTCAGAAAATGAAATTGCTAATCACGATAGCACAAATATAAAATCCAACAACCATACAAAATATCGTACAGAACAAAAACCACCCACCCACCCACACACATTTCCTCACTCATATATAAACGGCTATTCAACCATCATCTCATCTTCCGGGTCCAACATTCGTCCAGTCTGTAAGGGCGTCGTATGCGGCGCGCTCGGTGTGGGGCTTACACGCTCGACAGGGACGACGCGCCAACCCCCGCCGTCGGTTCCTCCCCCAGTAGGAGCCGCGTTGGTAGAAGGCATTGTCCCGCTCCGTCGTCGCGCAGTCTCGGGTCCTCGTGGTCGTCTCGATGGTCCGGCTTCGCCTTGAGGTTGAGCCTGGTCCCCCGTAAACGTCGGTGCGCCACGGGCAATGACCGTCCAGTTTGTGCTGGTCGTACCAGCACCGTTTGTGGGCGGCGTCGTCCCAAACGCACGCGTCCCTGCTGGGACCGCCACCTAAGCCCACTCGATCAGTGCCAATCGAAATAATTCCAAAAATAAACTCACAGGTCTCACAACCCTCGCACCCGCCACAGGTCTCGCCACCGCACCTGGGGCCTGCGCCTGGGCAGCAGGCACCGGAACAACTCCTCGCGCAGGTTGCGCCGGAGCCGGCGTCTGCGTCTGGGCTCCCCGATTGGCCGCGTCCGGCCCCGTTCCCGTCCTCGTCTGGGGGGCAGCTGGAGTGCCAGGAGTTCCAGCAGCAGGCGTCGCAGCCCGCCCAGTTATTCCAGCAATATTCACCAACGCGCGTGTGACAGTCCCCGTAAGCCCGCGCCGGGGAACTTCAACCTCGGTCGCAACAGCCGCCGGTGCCCCGTTTGCGTTCGATGGCTCGCGCCGAGCCACAACCGTCGCCGTATCGTCTTCCTCGCGTGCACTGTTCGAAATCAACACCCGCAACAAATCAAAGAAGGACAAAAACTCACCTGCACCAAAATCGATGTCCCTCTGCCCACGCCTTGCTCTGACATTCCTTCCCACAATACTTGGCCTTGCGACACCGCCGGCACTTGGCAAACTCTCTCGGAAACTCTTCCCACCGCCCACACAACATGTTCGCACACTGCCGAATTCCACCTCGCTGATCGTCCTTTCGGCACGCGTTTCGCATAATCACGCCCGCCCAGTACTGGATCTCGTTTGGCAATCGAGGCAGCGTCGTCTCGCTCGGGCTCGGTCGGAACGTAAACCTCTCGACCAGGGAGAAAACATTGGGCGATTGGGCGGTACTGCTCGACGGGACGCTCGTCTTGGGTTCCGCACTCGCATCGACGATTTGCCGAAGTGTCGGAGGAGTCTCGTAAAACGCCTGGCGGACGTGCGGGTACTTGCTCAAATACGCCAAGAGCTGCAAGCTAAACAGCACCTCCTCGTCGCCGTATGGTCCAGGGTTCATTCCAGTCATGACCGTGACCGAGGTCCGACGAGGCTCTGGAGGACCCACGACAACGTCGTTGCCCAGCGGGGCCAATCCAGCGCGGGGCGTGAGCTCGTTCCCACCGCCCGGAACGCGGGGACGTGGAGTGGTGATCCCCACGCCGACCCCAACCACGGGAACAGCACCCGGCGCACCAGGTGGCGCACCCATCGCCAGATCATCGTTTTGCTCCAGCGCAACAACACCGACGCCCACACCCTCGCCCATCATATCCATCGCCATCGCACCGTCTCCGTCTGCGGCATCGACGATTCCAATCGTGCGACGCTCGCCCGGTCCGGGATTATTCTCCTCGGCATCCGCCTCAGTATCGTCCCCGTCCGTATCACGTTGTGGACGTAGACGGCGAGTAATCGTCCCACGTCGGGCAGTTGGGCCCACATTCACGCCTTCACCAGCCTGCGCACCCTCGTCCCACCGCGCACGTTGATCCTCCCACCCAGCTCTCTGCCCCTCATTCCAGCCCGCCCGATTCTCCTGCGCATCCCACGCTTGCCGAGGCACCTCGTCCCATACCGGGCGCCCCACCACCGTCCCACTCCGATCGCGCCCGGGGACCACAACACTCCCAGTCGGCGTACCAGAGCCTACAGGCGTCGCGTTTGCCGACGCATCCGACGATTGGGCAGTCGTGGGCGAGATCGCACGACCGATCACCAGGGCCGGGGAGATCGCGCGTGGCGGGTTGGTCGGGTGAGATGGGCCAGGGACAGAGGCAATCGGGACCGGTGATACGGTGCGTACCGGCGGGTCAAACGAGGCGGATCGAGAAACAGTGAGTGCAGTTCCAGTGTTCGAGTGTGAGCGGATGTGTGCTTGGGTCCCAGGATGTGCAAACGCACCCGGAGGACCAGGCGTGCCAACGGCTGTAGCGCTGGGCACGCCCGCAAAACTCCCATCAGAATCATTTGACATGCTCCGTCCTACGGCGCCTACGCGGACTGGGGGCGGGGTGGGAGACGGGCCAAGGTCGCTCGCGCTCATTTCCTCGTCGCCCTCGTCGGAGCTTGGGTTTGTCCGCCCCGAGTTGCCGCGGGCGGCCGACTCGAGTGCACGTGCGAGATCGAGTGCGCGCTGACGTTCCAGGGCTTCTTCACGCCTGCGGACGCGGACTTCTCGAGACTCGCGTGGAGCGCCAGATCCAGTTGCGGAAGGGCCTGCCAAAAGGAGAGGGGTAATTAACATCATGAAACGACTTGATTGGGAGATGATAGCGATTGAGAAGCAAACGTTGCTCACCAATCGCAAAGCCCTTTCCCTTG
>WSTG01000068.1:0-37346 GCA_019616325.1 Ceratobasidium sp. 394 | reverse complement strand
TGCGCATTTAATGGTGCCACTCATGAGCAGATGTGGTGGGTTTTAAAAGTGAGCATACCTGTAAGGATATTTTTTTTGACAAGGATTGGCCGGCGCTGGCCGCAGTTATTTATTGGTTGCTCAGTGTGATATACCATTCGATAGCCCTGATTTTTCTCTATTCAATGGTGTAGATTACATTTGGATGTGGTGGGTTTTCAAGGCGGGAATTCCGGTTTCCCACACCATACCGGCAAAATGCCGGATTCTGGCGGTATACCGGCATTCCGGCCGCGGGAGCGGGAGCGGGTGCGGGTATGGCCAAAAAGTGCCGGGTTCTGGCTGCAGGTGCCGGAATCCAGCAAAATTCCGGCCCGACAGCCTTACTCATGCCACAGCCATTATTGATTATCTGCACCACAGATCTTGTCATGTCATGGGTGAGATTGTGTTGAGAAGCAGTTCATGCCATCAAAGATCATACCTGCCAGTCTTCCATTGTCCCCCCTGTGTGTTGCTTGTAATCAAGCATGTGTCCTCCACCTTTCACTTTCCTTTATGTTAGCTGATCTTTAAGTCTGTTCAACTTGCTGCAACACTTTCTGCAGTGCTCATTCCCAGCACCAATTCAGCTGTCTCGCTGTGTTGGACAGCAGAAACTTGAAGAGGCAGTGGCATCAGGAAATTACCTTGGTGCTCCAGAGCCTGCCCCAGAAATCCTGCAAGCACTCCCAAGACAGAGCTTCCAAGGCTCCCAAGGGCTAAACTGGTCCTCAAGAATGCTGACAAGCACTGTGAGCCAACCCCCAAATCTGGAGTGTGCCAAGCACTCTGGAGACCTGGTGGATCCTGCTGAGAGTGTGCAGACTTGAAGTGTTAGGTGCATGATTTCCTGCATTGTATGAACACTTGGGCTCATGGAAAACCCTCTAGTACATAAAACTATGTCCAACAGTCAGCTTGTGTCAGAGCATGTTGACTTGGATGTCAGGCATGCTCACCCAAGGTATGTACACAACTGGTACTAACAAACACATTTAGGCAGCATGATATTCAGCATGTTGTATTAGTTTCAGTATCTATACCAGTATATATGTACATAGACAAACTCTAATACATTATATTTGGGTACTTTCAGTGCATTAATCCTGCTATTCTCAAAACATTCACTCCAAAGTATAGCAATTATTGAAACAACTTAATTTGGCAATCATTTGCCCATTATAGCAATTCTACACACCATTGAGTTCCTGTGTGTTCAGGAAGTTGAATAGAGTTGAGTAATCCTGGGGGGACTTGGTTACTGTGTTTGTTTCATATGCAAGAGTTGCAATGTGAGACATAGGCCTGGATGGTTTTCTTCATGGAGGGCCAGTGGTACTTCTGACTAACTAGCTCCAAGGCACAATATTGACCTGGGTGTCCAGCTGCAGGACTATCATGACAAGGTTCTAGGATGTCCATGCATATGGATTGGGCTTTTGGCACAAAGATTTTTCCTCTGAACCAAAGCAAACCATTATCCAATAGCCAGTCCTTCACTGACTCATTGTCCTTGAGTACCCAAATGACCTTAACCAATTGTTCATCCTCTAGTATTGCATCTCAAATCCTACCATCCATGTCTTCATCTGTTGAAATAGCCACAACAAAAAGGCTAGGGTTGAGGAGAGACTGGACTTCACCCCCCCTTCCAGCCTGAGTACCTCCCTCCTAGACAAAATATCCACACAATGGTTCTGGCTACCCAGTTGATACAGACTTTGGAAGTTATAATCAGCCAGAAATCCAGCCCACCATACCTGATGCCCATTCAGTTGTTCTGATGGTGTGAAGGTCTCCAAATTCTTGTGATCCAATAACACCTGAACTGGCAGCTCCATCCCTTCCAGCAGGTGACACCGCTCCTTGAACACCTTGATAATTGCCAAGAGTTCCTTGTTGTAGATATCATAGTTCCTCTCAGCTGGTGTCATGGACTTGGAAGGATAGGCAATAGGGTGAAGTCTGCCCTCATTGTCCTTCTGAGATAGTCCCACACCAGTGGCATAGTTGGAAGCATTGCATTTGACATAAAATGGCTTAGATGGGTCAGGCTGAAGTAAGAGTGGTGCAGATACCAATGCATTCTTCAAGGCCTTAAAAGGTTCCTCCTGTTCTGGTCCCCATGTTGCTACAGAATAGCCCTGATTTCTTTGTCAAAGGGTCATAAAGTGATTATAATTCGTTATCCAAACTTCTGTCAGAAGGATGGACTATTATTGTAACCAGCACTAGCTAGCAAAGCCAATACAATAGTTTGTGGCATTCACAGAGCCATTAGGATTTTGTTAAAGTAGTTACTGTACCAATGTCCTCTCCTAGGACTACTGGATAACCTGCTCTGGCACTTGGTGCAGCTGCTAACAAGCTAGATACAATACTATGACAACCACACTAACAAAGAGAATCTATGGTCGTCTCAAGGGCATGCTATCACTCTAAGCTACCTGGTGTTTGTTGGGACTTACTTAGGTTTAGTGACACTGCAATGGAGGACTTTAATACTACAATCTAAGTCAGGGTGTTAGCTGTAGCAAGTATAAGGGCACTCAAATGCTGGGGCAATGTATATTCAATGGTGCAAGGAAAGGGCTGATTTCACTGGCCTCAGAGGGGGCCTTTATATACTCTACAGGTGAGGCAGTGCAAGTACAACAGTATCTAAGTCACAGACTGAGTCATACACTGTATCTCAGTAAGTGGATTAGTCATGCCTGAGTTGCTATACATGCCAAGTGAGTCATTCTGTATCTTACACCAGCCAACAAAAGTCATGCCCCAGGTGACTTTTCTGAGTGTACCCAATGGCTGGGATTTGAGGTTCAGTGCAATAATAAAAGTTGTAGCATACTGTCTATAAAATCTATGCACACAAAGAATGAAGAAAATGCATCAAAATTTTGAGTCAGAACCATGTATATAAGTGTCACATGTACATTTCAAGTCAAACTGTTAAGCAGTGATTTTGTGTGTAGAATGGGAATTACAGTAGATAATGGTTTCCATAACATACAAAGTAAATATGTAGTATTGCCACCCTGTGGGGGAGAGACGCATACAAATTATCAATCAAAATGCCATCCATACACTCCCACTCCTCCTTCAATGCCTCCCACAACTCATCTCTATTCTGTGGAAGTGCAATCCTCTGGTGTATCTTGCACTCCAGGTAACTCCAAACATGTTTGATAATGTTCATATCAGGGGAATATGATGCCTAAGGGAGGACTGAAACATTGTGTGCCTTGAGGAAGCCTAGAGCCAAGCATGATTTATGCTTTGGATCATTGTCCTGTTGAAATATAATGCTCTCAGGGGTGATATTATGGTCCTGGAGTGTCCCAAGAAGGCCATCTTTGAGTATTGCCTTGTATTTCTCGGCATTCATGATCCCATCAATACAATGACGTCACCCAACACCCCTGCTGGTGATGCACCCCCACACCATGACATGACCACTGCCTTATTTGAAAGTTTTGTGGGTGTACCATGGGTCTAGGGCCTGGCCCTGATATTGCCAAGCATATGGGGGCCATCTGCTGTGAACAGGTTGAAGCATGATTCATCGGAGAATATGACACATGCCCAGTCAATAGCTTGCCAGAACTGATGTTCCATAGCCCAAGCATGGTGAGCATGGCAGTGTTATTCAGGAAGCATAGGGACCTTGCAATGCGTGTAGGCCATGAATCCAAGCTCCTGAAGGTGTCAGCAGATAGTTTGGGGATGAAGATCAGGAAAGTATTGGCACTGAAGCTCAGTGGCATTGCTAACTTTGCCCTGAAGGATTGCTAGTTTAGCACATTGGTCATCAGGTGTGGTCATTCTCCAAGGGTGACCTGGGCAATTGGGAGGGAGGTAAAACACATGAGGTCTGCCATAGCATTTGAAGATACAGTTACTGGTATGGTGGTCCACCTTGACAACCCTGGCAACAACAGAACTGGCCACATCAAGAGACTTGAGAGTGAGAATCAGAGATTTTGTGCCATCAGTAGTAAGTCTAGCCATGATTATAGGCAGGTGATGGGCAAAATATGGGGCTGTGGCTGGTTATAGGGGATCCGAAGCTCTTTACATGCACATACTGCATGGCTGTACATGACATTTTTCAAACAAGTGACACTTACAGTGGGCCACAAATCAAATGGGACACATGACCCTCTCGACTTAAAGCTGCTGCGATGGGCCGTGCAGGCTGATTTGTACTTAGGCTCAATAATAAATTTTGCTCTCAATGGCGACAGGGTTCTCCATTCAAAGACTTGTGGTGCTAGCTGAAGCCTGCAATGGTGTAGGCACAAAGTAGTCTTTTTATTTGTCCCATTTGTTTTGATGCTGACAAAGCATGAATGCGCACACACCAGAGTCTTGAGCAGAACAAAACATTATATTGTTATAACACAAGCACAGACTAGTAGCGAGTATTCCCACCCTTCACAGCATTAAGCTCTTCCACTCAGTCTACCATAGAATCATACAGTTTATCAATATAAGACTGAGGGATACAAGCCCACTCCTCCTGAAGAATCTCCCACAAATCATTTCCATTCCGGGGCAAACAGGGGTGCATACGAACCCGACGGTCCAAGTAGTCCCACACGTTCTCAATCAGGTTCATGTCATGGCTGTTGGCTGGCCAGGGAAGGAGTGAGAGGTGACGGTTGTCGATCCAATCACATGTGTACCTGGCTGTATGCTTCAGATCATTGTCATGTTGGAAGATGGTGCAGCGAGGGGAAAGGGAATGATCACGTAGGGTCCCCATGAGCTCATCCTCCAAGATCTCAGTGTACCGCACAGCTGTAAGATGCCCATCAATACGATGCAGTTGGCCCACTCCAGCAGCCTTGATGCACCCCCAAACAATGACGCTCCCCCCACCATGCTTGACGGTTTTTCGGGTATAGCGAGGATTGAGGGCAAGGCCTGAGCGTCTCCAGCAACAGGGAGGGCCATCGCTGCCAAAAATGTTGAACTTTGACTCGTCTGAGAACATGACACGGCGCCAATCACGAACCGACCATGTTGCATGGTCTTGCCCCCAGCCACGACAAGCCTTCAGGTGTCATTTTGTAAGGAGAGGAATGCGGCGACGGGCATAATTGTTGATGCCGAGGTCACGCAGACGGCGGCGGACGGTCTCGGTTGAGACATGAGGAAAATAATTGCGACAGAGCTGGGCTGCAATGGCCAACCGGTTGCGAGACAATGAAAGGGCCGCAAATTTCGCATCGGCAAGGCGCAATTTGCGAGGGCGACCCAAGCGGGCCCGATTTGAGTGATAACTGCGAGTCTTGTAGTAATTTGTGCATGTACGGCTGACAGTGGACGGAGGGACACCGAGCCTGGCTGCGATTGCACAGATAGTCAAGCCAGTCTTGCGGAGGGCCAGGATTTGGGCACGGACTTCAGGAGAGTGCTGCGGGCGACGAGAGGGCATAGCTGGATGGGTTTGGGTTGGCTACAGTCATCTGGTTGGGCTCTTTAAATGAAGAGTCAACAGGAGAGCAGCGAAAGATTAGTCAGCCACAAATCAAATGGGACAATAAGAATGCTTATTCCCCCTATTTCTCTTCAACGTCATCCTCAATTAACGCGAAAATTTGCATAATGCACGACGTCAGCTATATGCACAACTTTCATTATTCTACGTTATCACAATTTGGCCTGCACGGCCCATCGCAGCAGCTTAAAGTCAAGAGGGTCACGTGTCCCATTTGATTTGTGGCCCACTGTATATGCATGTTTCTCACCCAAACATGGATGCTTTCTCTTCATGTTTTTTGTGCAGAGATTCAATCAATGGCATGCTACAAACTTTATTGTCACATTGAACCTGAAATCCCAGCTGTTGAGGTGCGAGTTGTGGGTACACTCTGAAAGGTCACATGGGGCATGACTTTTGTTGGCCAGTGCAGATATGAGTGAGTCAACTGCCAATCAATTGCCAATCATGTGAGCCATTCCTTGTTGCTAGTCGCAATGGTGGTGCTGTTGCAATCATATGGTTGCTACATGGTAACAGAGTGGTTAGATTGCCAAGCATTGCACTATACCTACTCTGTTGCTATGGTTGGTTGCTATAACCTCATGGTTGCTGTGGTGTTCTGTCTATTCTTAGGTGTGGCTAGGGAAGGAGATAGACAGGGGGGTGATGATTTCCATGGCTATGGTGATACAGTGGAAACCTTAGCAACCAAGGCTCCTTTGTAATCACTCTAGATCCAAGGGTGCCATCCTGCTGGATGACAAATGATCATATCTGTCACACATGTCCACACAATGTCTTTTTCAAAAGGGCAAACAATGGGGTGGCTAGAGTGGAGTAGTCAGGAACAACCTGTCAATAGAAGTTGACAAAACGTAAAAGTTCCTGCACCTGGGTTACATTAGATGGGGATTTCCAGTCAACAGTCTTAGTAACCTTTTCCTGGTCAACCTTAACACTGTCTGGGAAAACCATGAGACCCAAGTAACCTATTTCTGTCAAATAGAAGAAACACATTTCCAGATTGCAATACAGATGATTTGTGTGTAGCTGATGCAAAACTTCAGCCACATGCATGTCATGGTCTTCCTTGGTTTTTGAGAATATGAGTATATTGTCCAGATAAACAATGACGTATACATCAAGTAGATCCCAGAACACATCATTCATGAAGTGTTGGAAGGTCACAGGGGCATTGGTGAGGCCAAAGGGCATAACAAGGTCCTTGAATAACCTGTACTTGGTTTTGAAGGTTTTTTTCCTTTCATTCAGGTCTAGCTTGGTGAAGATCTTGGTGCCACATAGCTTTTCAATCAGGTTGGATGTTTTGGTAACAGATATACATTCTTGATAGTCATGTCATTTAGTTGGCAATAGTTGATTACCATCCTTAGCTTCCCATTCTTTTTCTTGATGGAAGGACCAGAGAAGCTATGGGCAACTTGGATGGACATATCAACCTGTTTTCAAGTTGTTGGTCAAGGGTCTTTCATAATTCTTCATCCTCCTTAATACTAATGCTGCACAAGGGGCCATGTTGGGGTATTGCATCCAGTTTAAGATCAATCGCAATGTCATAGCAATGATGAGGGGGTAGTGGCATTGTCTCCTCTTCTGTGAATATGTTACAGTTTGGGGTATGCTAGGATTCCTAGAGCATAAGGAATTAAGCTTACTAGAACTGTACGCTACACCTACAGGATACTTCAATAGGTACTGTTAATAATGGTATTCTTGAAGGATACTGTTGACTATATGCAATAGAATAGTGTTACCTTTGGCAGCATAGACTGACTAAATATAACTATATTCAAGAGCAGAGAAGCTAAGTCTAAGTTCTCTTACAATATGATATATCTAATTCAACCCTAGTCACTTAGACTAACTGTTTACTAGCTTAAGGTATCAAACTGCTTTACAGTTATGAATAATATGAATCTCAGGGGTTGTGCAATGTGTTCTCTCAGTAGAATGCTATATTGAGTGGTAATCAAATAAAGGTCATGCAGTGCAGTCAATTCCTGTATATCTTAACAGGATATAGTTGAATGCTATACTAAGCAATAAGTCTTGAGGCACAAAGTAATCACACAAGAAAAGTAATAGAGAAAAACTGCCAAACAAAGCACGCAAACAGTGGTGGTGTAAAGTAGGGTGTCTGCACATCACTGGTTGTGCAGCATGATAGAAGAGTACTGCCTAATATAGAGTCACTCAAGCTATATTAGGGCATTGAGAGTAGAGGTGAGTGACTCATGCTGTGAGCACTGGTGGCTTCAATTGGCTGGTACATTAATTAGAACATAAATTATATACATGTACAGGCAATATGCTGAGCAGAAGAGCCTCAGGACTTCTAATTAGAACATGTCTGTGCTGATCAGGAGATCCTACTGGCTAGTGATGTCGCCCAGGAAGAAACCCGAGTTCCCCTTCCCACACCCAGGAACCCACAGGTATTTGCTATTTCCTTTCCCTGCCTCTTCCTGCTCTCCAGGAAGTGGGAACCAGGCAGGAACCCACATTCTGGAGCTCGAAATTCTCACAAAAATCAGGTGCACCTGGTGGTATTTTTTTGAGAGTTTATCTATTTTATGTCATGTAGTTACAGGCTTGTACATTGTACCAGGGTACTTTGACTCCCTGAAGCAGAGTTGGGGTCCCCCCAAATGTCACCACATATAAAAGATAAAAATACAATAATATGCAGAAAAATTCCAGCTTTCAGAATATCTACTTCATATGATCTAAATACATTTCTACAGCTGCATAGGGTACATGTAGTGTACAGGGGGGCATTTACCCCTGAAAAGCACCACACAGACTAGTGAATCTCACTGTGCAAATGCCACTCCCCTGTGTGCACTGGATGTGCACAGTCTATGGGAGTGCATTCACAAAGTTTCAACCATTTTGGACCATGGGAAAAGGGGGAAACAGGGGGAAAGTGCTTGACAGGGGCTGAAATCATAGAAGTCATCCCTCTGTAGCACCAATGAGTGGATTTAAGCTGTTCATACATTAATAAATGTTGTTTGGAATGGCTGATTACCATGGTTCACTACCTTACCCTACTTGGAATTGTGGCAAAACATGTCAGAACTCACACTGTTAGCCTGGGAGTACAATGTGCTCCTTGGTATATCCAGCAGGTAGGTTCACATGGATCCAGGATAGCTACAAGTGAGACATTGTGCACAGAGTAGTCCATGAGTATATAGGTTGAAATGTACTCATTGATTTCTGTTCATTCTCCTTAGTTCATCCTGTGCTGCCCTAGGGGGGAAATAGGGGTAAGCACTGATTCCCCTTGATATTTCCTCCACATCCACTGATTGCATTGATTTGATATTTTGGATATAGTATCTAGGTGGTATATATATAAAAATCGCTTCATTAGATACCTTAGTATTTGGCTTAATAGAAAGTAATAGGCATCAGCAAAAACCATGTGTGCTACATAGTGCTATGTAGCACTGTATCACCCATTGCAACATGCCAACTATGTACAACAAGGGTTTATAGATGATGCTACCATACAAGTCTGTCCAGTACAGTACCACTGTTGTGATGCTACTGTATCATCAAATAGTGATTTGTACAAGTTCTGTAGCTGTTGGAAGCATAATTGTACTGCATCTATGCATGGGGCTGTTTGACCTTGATGGCCTGTCCTCCTGTGTGTGTAAGCAGCCACTGGTCACCTGACTCTGTCATGGCTGCCCTTGTTGCCAGCACAAGTCCACTGGTGCAGCTCCCACCCCCAATGTGCCAGTGTGCCCAGTGTTCACCCAGGGGTATTTTCCAGCGTTTGGGGGCTTTGGTCACCTGGGAAAAATAAATGCATGGCTGGATCAAAAGTTAGAGAATATTGCATATTGAACTGAATTGATGATGTCAGGACCCTGAATTCCAAATTTCCCAAATTTGGTAGGTAGGTAGCTGGCACTGCCACATTACTAAGTTTGCAATCAGATTTGGAATTGGATTTGAAATGATGGAGAAATACACAAAACAATTTCCCAGATGTGACACTATTCCATCCAGCAGTCTCATCACCTGGTACCATGCCAGTATGTACTGTGCTGTCTGTTAGGTCTTGGACACCAACATTTGTGCAAGCATCTATAGTCCATATGTTATTGTACACCTGCCTTGCCTACATACCACACAGGGCAGTACTGTATGTTATGTAGAGATGTCACGCCGGAATTCATGTGTGTTCCCGCACCGGAATTACACGGTGAATCCGAATCTGTTGAAAAAACTGCATATATGCGTGTATTCGCGCTGCTGAGTGCTTTCTGTGCATATATGCAGTTTTTCAACGGATTCGGTTTCGCCATGCACTTTTGCACCGGAACACGTGGGAAGTTCCGGCGTTACATCACTAATGTTATAAATCAATGGAAATGATACATAGTGCTACTGTATAAAAGATTCAGTTCCATGTGCTATGGAAAAAAACTGTTTTTGCTGATGCACACCGTGGGCCACACCCACTGTGAAAACTGTGGCTGTTCTGCTTGCAATGCTGTGCCAGGACAGGGACCGCAATTTAGTGCCACAGGGCAACAACCTTGACAGCTGGAGCACAAAGCAGCTTGTGCTGCTCAACATGTCTGGGGTGGTTGTTAGGGGTATTTGAACCTGCTGAGTGCAATGGGAGCATTTTCAGGCTGCCTGGACCTTCACATCCTGCTGGATGAGCCTTTGAGTCATGGCAACCCCCACACCAAATACAAATGTTGCTATGCTGCAGCAGAATTGAGCAGATGTGGGAGCTGATAGGCTGTGTTCTGAGATGCACAACCATGACATCCTTGCATCTGCACCAGAGCAGCGCTGTTGCTGTGCAGCAACCCTGCCAAAAATGGTAGTTGTATGCATCCATGTTCCAATTGTGTCACTTTGCTGCATGGAAACCCCCAGAATCTAAATGGCAACGACCCAATGTGGTGCGTAAATGGACCAGGGAGCTGTGCCTAGTTCTACTGGAGCTGTCTGCCAGTAATTATAGCTCTACCTTGTGATATGCTTGTGCACTTGGCCAAATATCATTCTTGGGGGTGGCGAACCCCACATCTCCTGCAGGTTTTCCCCCCTTCACCAGGATTCTGAGCAGTAGAGGTGCCAGATCTTTTCCATATGCAAGGACGTCATGGTTTTGTATCTCAGAAAACAGCCTATCAGCTCCCACATCTGCTCAATTCTGCTGCAGCATAGCAACATTTGTATTTGGTGTGGGGGTTGCCATGACTCAAAGGCTCATCCAGCAGGATGTGAAGGTCCAGGCAGCCTGAAAATGCTCCCATTGCACTCAGCAGGTTCAAATACCCCTACAACCACCCCAGACATGTTGAGCAGCACAAGCTGCTTTGTGCTCCAGCTGTCAAGGTTGTTGCCCTGTGGCACTAAATTGCGGTCCCTGTCTTGGCACAGCATTGCAAGCAGAACAGCCACAGTTTACACAGTGGGTGTGGCCCATGGTGTGCTCTCTTTATGCAAAGGCACAAGTGATCCAGGTCCTTGATTGCTCACCCACAGGTCACACACACTCTCTCAGCCTGGCTGCCACAAAACCTATTGTAAAAACTGTTTGACTGTTTGACCCATAGCTCAATGGTTTTTTATGATAGGTTTTGTGGCACACTGTACTGTTTCACCACACCAACCATACTACATTGGAGTGATACGCAACCCGTTTCAATAAACTGGGGCATGAGAGGGAGGTACATTTGATATGTCCCTGAGAATACAGTAAATAAAGCAAGGTGGTGCTACACCCAGCATGTGATTCACTGATTGCATGATTTTGTGCCTTATTTGTGATCCCCAGGATGACCTTATTGAAACAAGGTACTGTGACACCATTCATCTTGCAGCACACAACATTGAGATTCATATAATGATTGGAGGGTATGTATGTAGGATTGAGGATCCTTGTATTGAAAGTTTTGGCCCAGCCATAAACAAAGAAAGAGGTGTGCAGTGACCTAACCTAACCCAACCCAATCCACCCAGCTGGTCTTGTCTGGGAGTGAGAACAAGAACAACAACAAGAACAACAACAAGAACAACAAGAACAACAACAATAACAATAAGAAACATAAGAACAATAACAATAAGAAACATAAGAACAATAACAATACACACTGCACAGTTACAGATAGTGAAATGTGCAAACAATACCAATGAGAGATGTGATGCAAAAAGAGAGAAAGATGGCCCATCAGGTGAGATCATGACATAAATCCAGCAAACTGTCTTGCTGACTTGGGGAACATTGTGCTGGAGCTCTTCAAGAGTGTGAGTTGGAGATTTATGTAAATACTCAAAACCCATCACCAGTTGCCAGAGTTGGGTGTGTGCTGGGCAGCTTAGGCTCTGTGTGTCAGTCTCTTCAACCCAGGTCACTTTGGTGTCTATGTTGGGGGTCAAGCAAGACAATGTTTTGCACATGGCACTGGACTGGTTGAAGTGCTAGAAGGTTGGTATTGCTTACTCTGCCAACCCTGATTGTGTTGTGACCTCCCTCCATCCAAATTGTAGACGAGGCCTAACAAATGTTCCAGATCTGCAGATGGTCTGAGCACAAAGCTTTCTAGACATTGAATAAATATATTGTATTTTATTGATCAGACAAACAGGGGAGCCTCCACATGAACATGCTGTCAAGCCTTTAAATACCCCCCACATCCCTATGGTAGCCAGCCTTTGGCGGCGCTTGCTGTTGAACAGGCTATGATCACTTCCAACCCAGTGATGCTCAGTCCTATCTCCACCAGGAGCCTGATGTTCCAGCATTTGACTACCTTGATGGATGGATCTAGGATGCAGGAGCATGTAGTTTCTGCCGGAGGCAGGGCTCTACCAGGCGGACGATTCAGCAGCTTGCAGCCAAGGAACATGATGGCTGGCCTAGAGCCAGGAGACCAAGGAGGTCTATGCAATGGCTGAGCTCTTTTTGTCCAGCAGTCTGCCACCAGCTGCAACAAGTCTCCCCCAGGATCACACATGGACAAAGTTACATTTGTCACAAAGAGAGCCCTGCCCCTTTCAGCCATGGGGGCTCTAACTAAGCATACAAGGATATTATTGTAAGCAGGGATGCTTTTCATGGTAAGCACACTGTGAAAACAAAGTGGAAGATTAAGTCTCACTGTTGAGGAGAAAAGCACAGCCTCAACAGTTTATCACCACCTGGAAGGTGAGAATGGAAACACGCTAGGATGGCTTGGCAAGAGCGCAAGGGGTTTATGATTGGCGCAGCACACTCCACAGCAAACTCTAGCATCTGTAGAAACACTTAGTTCACCAAGCCCATCTTGCTGGAGTGGCTGTGCTTACTTCTGTGAGATCTGGCTGTCGACCCACAGATGATTCACAAGCAGTGACAGAATTTTTGGGCAGCACCACATAGATGAGGACCACATGGTAGGTGGGCCTACAAGTGGAGCTACCAGTCATCAAGATACAATTGTAGTTTGGAGTCCACCCACCACTTAAGGGGTTGTGCTAGTTGTACATCCTCACTGTCTAGGTTGATTGCCTGGTATCAGCACTGTGGTTGATCAAGTTATTTCCTGTCAGGAATTGACCATGAAATGAAAGGAAACTGACCTCCCACCCTGAACAAGCCCATGTTCTCAACACCTCTGTTATCAATGGTTTCACAAAGGACACCTGGACACCTACCACCTGTGCACAAATACAACCAAAGCCACCCACTGGCAGCTCAATACACCAGGGTCTAAACTTGCCATGGCCTCCAGCAGTGGCAGCAGTGCCCAAACATGCCAACCTGCTGCTGGCAGAGCACCACGGTGGGGTCAAACCCCCAACCGGACACCAGTGTTGTGTTTGTACAGCTGGACCAACAAGACATGAAAGAGAGCTGACATGGCAATTAGGTACCCTGACATGGGCTGCTTGTGTGTGCAATCAACTGGGGCACTGGCTGTTGGGCATCCAGGACAAATATGAGCAAAACCCACAACCAGTTAGGACTTTGCACTTCCTTACCGTCATATTCAACCTGTTCCTCAAGCATTTAAGAAGCAGCAGTGTTGATTCAGTGGAAGAATCATACAAGTCACCAATGGTCACATTTGAAGCACTTTCTAAGCTATGTGGGACAATGTTTGTAGAGATATTCATGGTACACATCTCACAAAATCACCTGATTTCACTATTCAAGGTTCCTGGGCAGCCAGTGCCTCAGTTGTTTGCGCACACAAAGCCCATGCCTGGGTACTTGCCATGTCAGCTCTCTTTCATGTCTTGTTGGTCCAGCTGTACAAACACAACACTGGTGTCTGGTTGGGGGTTTGACCCCACCGCAGTGCTCTGCCAGCAGTATACAGAAGCCCAGGCAGCTGGAAAGTGCTTCCATTGTCTTCAACCTGAATGACTACACCCATCTACCCCCCAAATGTGCATTCCTGTGTGGGCTAACTGGTGCACCAGCTCTCATGTTTGTAGCCCTATGCATAGCCATAGATTGTATTCCATGTGCTGGCACAGGCCATTTTGACAGGTGGCTGGATGCTTGTCAGGGTTCAGCTGGAAATGCAAACTTAAAATGAAGAACATTGGCCCTGGGAGGTACATTACTCATTCAAAAAGAAAAGAAAGGTACAAATGATAAAACTTAGTAGAAGCAAACAGTGTGGTGTACAGGAAAAGCAGGCATGGTGAGGGGGGGGGGAAAGTAGTCATCAGACAGTGCTTGTTGCCTGCAGGGCTTTGTGCCGATGTTTGAGGGTGCTCTGATTGCTCTGTTGCATGGAGGCCTCATTGTTTTCTTCAGCCTGGTCCCTCTTCTGCTTGGCTCCCACCTGCACTGGGGGTGCTGGGTCAGAAGGTGGTGGGGGGTGAGTGCAGATTGGGGGGGGGGGTCAGGGCTGAGATGCTGCTTGGGTGATCCCTGTCCTGTGGGCAGTTGCTGGAGAACCTGGCAGACAACGTCATCTGCCTGTTCCCGTGTTTTGCTGATGGTGGCTTGAGCCTCTTCCCGCAAGCTGTTCTCTTCTAGACTGGCACACATGAGCTCTGAGGCCAGCTGGCCTGTTGAGAGTGTGGAGTGGCTCTCCTTCCAGACAATTGTGTTCCGAGGTCCATGCACTGTTATGAATGGCTCATCTGGTGGTAATTCCCCCTGCATCAGCATCTTGATCTCCTGGCAGTATGGCAGCCCCTGTGTGGGGAACTTTATTGACAACTCTTCCATCCCACGGATCTGTGGACTCTTGGTCATCATGCTTGTGGAGGTTCTTTGATGTGACCTCCAACCGCAAACCCAGAGGACACACACTTGAGTCATTAACACCATCCTCCCATAACCTCCAATAGGAAAGAGCGAACCTCCTGCAAGCCAAATATCCATCCAACCAGTGTTTCGGGAGAGTAGGCAGACACATTAGCAGACCTGTACATTTCTGTTCCTCTGGTGACCTGATTTACTTTGATGCCCTGGCAGCTTGGGGAGCATGCCTAAGCAAACTTCACAGTTCGCTTGTGAGACTAACACATGGGGAAGAAAGATCATCTACGATTAGCCTCCTCAATGGCTGTGGGAGTGGACCAGTAACCCACTGATCTGCCTGGCGTCTCACACCAGTGTTGGCCACATACAGGCCATGACAGATCTGGCCTGGTCGATCAACATGAGGTCATGTATATACTGCTTGCTGTCATGCGCCATGTGGAGAGTGTCCGCTGTCACTGATGCTTTATGTCACAAGCCTGCATAATAGTGGTTGTGACATGGCTAACTAACAGGTCCTGGGGCAGGGTTTGAACCAGTAGGAAGGGGGGGCAGACAGGACAATTATTAGCTGGAGTGATGGATGTCTGGTTTGGGGGCGTACCTTCAAGTGCAAGACGTTCTGTGGCGGCTGGAGATGGCCATTTGAGCCATGTAGCCACTTGATGTGTTTGTGAATTCGTGGCCAAGCTCAATCATGGCCTCTCACAGTTGAGTGCACTCAACATTGATGAGCTCAATAAGATTCCTTGTCTGTGCTACATGGGTTCTCAGTGTTTCCCAGCCAAACTCCACATTGTGCTTATTACCCAACCCAACAACCCCAACAAGAGAAAGGGAAGGTGGGCGCCTCTTGTGCAAAAAACTCGGCAGCTGTGAAGTGGCCAGGGTTGATGCAGCACAAAATGTGAGTGAGCCCTTCCAAGAGTGGCACATGGTTTTCCTCTTCCTGCTCCTCCTGCTACTCCTGTTCCTATTCTTGTTCCTCCTATTCCTCCCTCTCCTATTTGTCCTTTTCCTACTCCTACTTCTGCTGCTCCTCTTTCTCCTCCTCCACCCGCTCGTCCCTCTCGTCCCTTTCTACCTTTGCATCCCACACATCCTGACATCCTGCACATCCGTTCCATGCGTGCATCTAATGCATCGCTCCAATCCTACTCCCCATTGTCCTTGTGTTCAGTCCATTCCTCCGGTCCCTCTGGCTCTCCAAGTCCCTCTGGCCACCACGGTTCCTCTATATTCTCTGGCTCCTCTGGTTCTTCCTCACACGAAAACCTTTCTCCAGGGATGTCCCACCAAACACGTTAGTTGCGTGATTGTGTGACATCGCACACCACTTGAAGAAGCTCACACATGGCGGGTGACTCACTGACTTTCTTTGGTGCCAGGCCCAGCCAGCCTGCGCCTGACTGTACAGTCTCGGTGTGCTTTGATGTTTTTTGTCTTGCCACCCCAAAACCCAGACAGAGAAATCGCACCACAACCAGACTTCTGCTGGCAGCACCTCACTCACAATAGGGTGAGAAGCCAATACACTGTGCAGGTCTCCCACATCCACCCAGATTGCCAGTCCTAGTGCCGTGCGTGCATTGGTCATTTTCTGGTGCGAGGTGGGTAGATTGCTGAAGACTCATGCCTTCCAGAGCAGGATTGGCGAGGATTGCAGGGTTGGCCAACTGGGTGTGAGCCACCCCGCATCCCTGCCAAAGGCTTGCCAGGTTGCTATCATAATGGTTGGTGGCATGGCACGCTGTGATAGACATTGCTTTAACCAGCTGGTCACCACACTGAATTGGGTTCACCCACAGCATCAAGATTGCCAGGTGTGGGTATGAGTCCCATGATTGATGACAGGGTTGGGTCCATGTCAATCTGCACGTTCTAAGTGACCTGGATAGCACTGTGTGGGTGAGTCGCTTGGCAACGTCATTACAAGGTGGCTCGAGGGTCCCACCCAAATTGAGGTGATTAGCCGTCACTCAGGTCCTGATGTCTTGCAGCGTTCCCTGCTCATGCCTCACCATCTCCTGTGCGAATGGGGGCAATTTCACAATTGACCACTTAAACTCGTCACCCCAGACCTTAACCGGTTTGTCAGCCACCTCCACTCTGCCTGAGTCAGGAAGTCAGAGTCAAGCTGCTTCTGCAAAGCAATGGATGCACCAGGCAGCTTTGGCCTGCTTGAAGCACGTGAGGTCTTGGCGGAGATGGTTCCGGGTTATATTGTCTATAGAAGCTGACTTCTTGCTGTTCAGACACACTGGAGTGTCAGCAAATTTCTTCAGCTTGACGGTCAAACACTGCAGCTGCTTCTCGTAGCATATGGCAGTCGATTGGAGAACATACACTGCAGCATTGCTCCATACACAGAGTGCCAACAATCACCTATCACAAGTCAACATTAACGGCAGCTGCTCACTAACACATTGGCTTACCTCAAAACCATTTGTGCCTGCTGTTAGTTCTCTCCATGATCCGAGCTCGCCTTGACCCACAGAACCTTGGTGGGGGAATGCTTTGTGGAAGTCTGTCAAACTCCCAGTATCCGGCCATGAGGTAATGCAATGACTTGTATTGGCTGACTATCATGCCCGCAATACCAATGAGGTAGAGTGGTTTGTCTGTCTTGCCAAGAATAATGCTAACCATCACCACCTTGTTGTCCATAAACTCGTAGCTGGTCATAGTATGTGGTCAGAGATCGGTACCCTCAGACAGTTCACCTAGAGTAATCACACTTGAGTGAGTTCGTCATTGGAAGGAGTGCTGCCTTGGCACTGTTGGGTGATCTGCTTGTCCACTCTGAACAAAAATGAACCCTCAGCCATGACCGGCTGGCTCCTTGTGCCCCTCCTAATGTTGGTTGTGGGATCAAGGATCATCGCCAGGTTGTGTGCCTGAATGTTGAGATCTTCCATTGGCAACTCATCTTCATTGTTGTCTGATTCCTGACGCTCATCGTCTTCTGCCTTGTCAGCTGTTATTCGGACACCGAGCAGGAGTTGCAGGTACAGATGATAAATATGCAAGAACTTACCATCACTTTCACTGCCAGCAGGCTGGTGTGATAAGTGTTTGGCAGCATGGGCAGGCAGGTTGTTGGAAGCTGTATTGGGCAGGCACTGGTGAGTGGCCTGGCTTGGTCTCACTGTCAGGGGCGACAACGATTGGGTTTGCCAATGTTGCAACTCAGCTGGCCAGCCATGTGTGTCAGTGTTTCCAAGGCAAGACATGAATGGAAACTTACGGAGTTCAAACTTCCCTATCTTGATGACCCCGACATGCACCAACTCTGCTCCATACTTATTTCTTTACCATTCACCTCTGTCACAACAGCACTGAAGTGTGAATGGCTGTGTTCATGGCCCATAGTGGCTGGCAATTGTGTTGTAGAATACATGTGTATTCTTGTTCACTGTTGAATAGCAAAGCCACCTTGGTCAGATCGATAACCCACCAAAACTGGAACAGATACAAAACTGGCTGAACACCAACTGGTATCAGATGGGAACAGTTAGGTAGGACCTGTAGAGACCTCTATAAGGTAGCTTTTGCAACAATTTAGTGACACCCTCGTTTTGACATAACACCTGTCTAACATACATAGTAAAATCAACCTATTTTAGACAGGTTATCGAACAGAAAGTTGAGCTGCAGCCTACCTATGGTTAGGTAGGTCTATATAGTTCACTATATGTATTATGGGGGTTTGACCACCATGGCCTGATTATGAAACAGAACAGGCTCCGCTCCCACAGTGGAATGTTTGGGTGCTGTACATGTCAATGTGTTAGTAGAGCATTCAGGAAGGGGTTCTTCATGCTGGAGGGCAGTCTGCCTGATAAGTTACAGATTGATCCGGTCGGTGCACCTTTGGTAAGTTCACTGGGAAACACTATTGTGTGGCCCATGTAATTTGCATTGAGGGTGACATGTTGTGTTGTGCCCCGGGAGTCCAAGTAGGCTGCATGAGCGTGATGATGCGAGGAGAGGAGTGATTGTTGTATAGTATGGTGCCATCAATACCTTCCCCATGTTCCATTAGATGTCAAGCAATTCAAAGGCACAAAGACACAAAGCACCGCAAAAAGTAAACTAAAATTGATTGGAAACACTGAGTACACGCTTATAGCCAACAAACAGGTGTACAAGGTTGTGGATGGCAATTGATTATCATCGGGTCCATAGGCACACATATGACTTGGTGTTTTGAAACATACTCACCTAACCAGCATTGTGAGCCAATCTGCGTCAGTATGTGCCGCTGTGAAAGGCATGGGCAGGTATGGCTGTTTTTATGAGTTTCCAGGAGCCTGGATGAGTTAAACAGATGTGGACAAGGTGCAGGTGACAATCCTGCCCACTCAGCACTTACAACAACCAGAGTCTGCCCTTGCCTAAGGACTGCTCATGCTTATAGCACTGCAGACCTGAGTCAAACAGGGGTACTTACAGAAGCCGCCCAGCTAACCATGCTCTACAGGCCCGGTTTGCCGAAAGTGGCCAAATTTACTCCGGGGGTTATTCCCGATGTTGTTTGGTATGTTTGTTTTGCTTCAATTGCTTGGCACACTTTGCAAACAATGAAACATAACATGTGTGCCAAACAACTTGTTTGCATGGGCACTCCCTGTCGCACAGTCATGGGAAGCACATTAAAATTTATTGAATATTTAACAGGCCTGACGGTGTGTATCACACTCATGGTCCCTCAGTAACCTCTCCAACAACACTCTTATCTTAGCCTGTTGTGATTTCTGCCCATGCATCTATATCTCAATTTCACCCCATCCCCACCATAACAACATGATGCTTGACCATCAATTGCAGCTTATAAGGCTGCCCTCCAACTCTTCTATTGCGTGTTGTTGCTTGGCTAGGATAGCCCGGGGGTGAGGATCCCATGCAACCTGGATTTTGGTGGAAGCAACAGTGGCACGCTCCTGGCTGCTGTACACCATTGGCATAGGAGACACCGTAGGCTGATCAACGACATGTGTGTTTTCTTTAAGCTATATGGGCATGCTGACGATCTCACACAGAAACAAGCCATCGGCAGCTACTCACAGACAGATGACCAGGTTGTAACAGTGGCACACACAATGGCACATGCAAGTGCACAATATGGAATTGCGTAAACTGACAGCAAAGATGATCCTGACGTCCTGTGTGCTCATTTGACGTTTCTCCCATCAAAAAGCTGTGGAAGTTGTGTCACACAGGAATCGTAAGTCACTAGCTCACTGTATCTTTGGTCTGCTAATGAAAAATTCTATTGAGGTCAGGCGTTGAACAGTGTAAGGCCTTTGCCAATGCCTGACATATGACAGGAGCACCGAAGAAGATGAAGGCAATGGTGAAGCTGATGTGGACAATAAATTGGTGTGGTGCTACTGAAGGGTTGGGAGAACAGGATTGAATATTTTGTTCTAAACCGATTGCCTGAATATTTGATAGATATTATCAGCTCTTGGCGTTGATAACATGTTCAGCTAAGCTGAGCAAATTGCCATATTGCTGGCTTCTGTCTAATTCATTTGGTTATGTCTCTGTTCCCCTCATCTGGAATTACATGATCACATCACACTTCAGTCTCTTGCACTCTTACTGTCTGCTCGCTACTTGGAATTTCGCTGGAGACTGCATGTGACACAAAACAGGTGACAGGTTATTCTGTGCTTTTTAGATCACTATGTCCCCATTGTGCTAAAGTTTATTATGAATGCACAACTGAAAATGTTAATCGTACATCCTAGGTCAGAGTGATGTGCACAACCTAGCCGTACAGTCAACATATGTCCTGGCTAATCGGTTTTTATATTTGTCGGCTCCAAAGTGCTTCCCACGTTAGTTGCCCACACTCACCCTGATGGCACCTCTCCAGACCACTTGTACAACCCACTCAATGGTGCAGCATACTGTGGTAATCCTATGACAAGCTTGGTGGGCATGAGCTGCAGGAATCGTGGGCAACAACACTAACCTTGAATCAACGTATTGCGAACCCAGAAGGTGAACTAGCCGAACCCATTGTTGTTCATCTTCAATTTGTTATCCGCTCTGGCCTGTGCATCCCTGGCTGAACCTACCGTCATTGCTCCAGCCTGACTCAATCACCACCCATGGCACTGACCTGGTGGGGGGAGACGTGGGCAATGGTTGTCTTATGATGGCACATACCAACATAAATATATTTATACCCTGTAGAACCGCTCAATACCATCCGTCAAATGCCAAACCACCTCTGGAATCCTCACAGAAATTCTCTGGTTCTAACCCTGTGTCTCCGTTGTTCAAGCCTCACCCAATGGATAACTTCGCCCTTGGTATGTACCAACCTATTTTGCCATCTTCACTCACTGCCATTTGTTGTGAAGGTGCCGTACCGAGCACACCTGATTTTGTCCGCTTGACCTGAAATAACTAACATCAACCTTGACTCTGTCTTTGCACCGCATGGATTCCTGCAGTTACCCGGCTGGATTATGGGGGATTTTGGCCAGTCATGCACCTACACCTGCTGCCTGCAGTGGGTAAAATCCCAGAATAACCCCAACAGAATGGCAACAATTCTTGCCACTGGATGATTCCTGCACAATAGCACTGGCCCACATGAATGAGTGTCATCACAAGAGCGATCATAGCCGCCATGTGGGGGAGGCGGGTACTGATTACCATATGCTGGGGGCTGGTGGAAGAGGGGACAATCAGCAGGTATGGATGATGAGTTAGGTTGGGCGCGTAGAACCACAGATTCAGCGACGTCAACCAGTGGTGCTGTACCGGAGGTCCGATCTATGCTGGATCAGTCACAGCAAGTGTGGGTGCCAGCTACGCTTGTTCGGCAATGTTGGAAGCTGTGCACACTGCACATCTGAGGCAGAGCTACTCACTGGTGGGGAGATGCAAACTTGAGCATATGCAAGGTGCGGCGGGAGCAGGTGGCAGAAGCGCCAGATGGAGTCAGCACATTTGTCATGCGCGTTGGCTGATCTGAGGTGTCTGGAAAGTTGCTACATCCTGCAGGTTGGTTTGTGCAAACACGCTCAGTTGAACATCCTTTCACTTCTGTGCCACTGTTCTGACACCGCTAATCTTCTTCCCTGACATTCTTGATTGAGACCCTTGATTACATGCCAGCACAGCTGGTCATGAGCCTATTCCGATACTCGCTGTGACTCTCCAACTTCAAACTCAGCCAATTGTTTTGTTATTTGTGTGTCAATCACTATGGAGGTAGTATGGATAGTAAGCAAAGGCTACTTGGGGTACAGTTACATTGCATTCACGTTTCACGGTAGGAACAATGCCTTCTGAAGCGCAGGAGGAAGTACACAACCCGAGTGGTTCTTGGATTCCCACCAAGGTATCATGCTGATACAGAACGCATTCTCATCTAGTACTGCATGATATGTCGCAATGGAGGACATCTGATTGAGTGCATCTATTGCACACTCTCATGTAGTTATAATGAGCAGGGTGAAGGTGGCGGAGATGAGGTTTTTGACCACCACAGCTTGTCTCCACAGGCGTATGTTACTCTACTGACAGGGAATGTCGGCGATAAGGGTTACTGTGTTTTCCCCGGGCCTGGCTGCTACCTGGCACGTGTGGCAGGGGAGCACAGTATATGCAAGAGCTTTTCACTCATGCTATTTGGCAATTGGTGTTAGCTGTGCTTCCTCCCGCTTGATTTCGTTCAATAGTGAGTTGTACTGCAGTTGAAGTACTCATAGGGAAGTTGTCTTCACCTGACTGACCATCCTGGCATGAATATCATGCACTTTCATTGCCTCTCTGCCCCGTTCTGCCCAAGATGTCAGGAAGAGTAAAAATGGACGGGAGGCTTCTTTCCACAAGTACATATGCAAGGAACCAAGAAGGCCACAACTGGGACGCCGCAATATACCAGCTGATAGATCACCGGAATGCTGAACCAGAATAGATTAGTGACTAATTTGAAAACGATCGCGGGGAGGCTGTTCCTATGGACGGTCACCTTGTGGATATCATGGCGGTTGACAAGAACTCCTTGTCATTGACATTGCCACTACGGTCAGATCTGTGACCGAGGTTCCAGCCTACCCATTGACTCTTGAAGCATAAGTGGCTCCTAGCTACCATGACCGCTCTAGACTCAAATTAGTTTAGGTAGTGGATTGCCACCACTTCTGTGATGTGACATTGCATGTAGGATTGGCTGCGGTGTTCAGGGTGGAGCTTGACACGAAGGATGTACTCTCTGGGGCAGCTCATGTCCGGGTTTAACCAAACAGGAGAGTGCACTTCTTGTAACTTTGAAAGACAACAAGCAGTTTCCAAACCCACCAGGATATGATTTGTTCTCAAGGACTGCAAACACCAGCAGGAATCTCATTCATGCGACTCTTTAACATCTTCAAACATGGTGTGACAAAAAATACTGGTTTGGTGGTCGAATTGAATGCCGTCGGACTGCAGCAGCTGATGAGAGGACTGGGGTGGATCAAGCTGGATACATTGGCAATCAGCACCATGATGGTACAAACTAGCAACCGTAGTTGGTTTTATGAGTGGGAGGGGACTTTACGATGCTGCCGGCACTCTGCTAACCCACCGTATTGCAATATCAACCTCTATCAACATGGCATATAAGTCTGTCTGCTGGATCACCAGTGGGTTATGGGAAGTTAGCCTGTTGGTAGACTGTGGTCAACATCCTGTGGCTCAAGGTGCACATTGCACGTGTCAAGTTGCAGAAAGTGACCATTGTGTGGTTGCATGACAGGAAATTAATATTAAACATGTCAACTATGGGGATGAACCCGAGTGGGACAGTCAATGTGAAATCCTCATGGTTGAGAGTCACAACAGAGTCTTGGTCCTCCAGCCCCCGAATTGCCACAATGCCTCCAGGTTAAAACAATGTACACCTGGCATCAAAGATTTCTCTATTTTTTTACTGGTCCTCTGGGCAGAGCTGAGCATGGGTGCTGGTCACATTCTGGGAGCTGATGCAGGAGGATGTTGTCCACTTCGCACATGCTGGTAAAATGTTGTGCCCACCGGAATCTCCTATGGAGTGCACCCCAGTGAATGCCTAGTTCAAAGTACAAGGTGAACTCGTGCATATTCACACTCCAATCCAAGATCTGGAAAATCAACTGCTGGGTTCACCAGGAATGAGGTTACTGTGGGTGGCAGATGATGACCTGTGCACGAATTTTTGACGGCTCAAGAAGGAGTGATCGATATGTATATTTGCCATTGGGAAGAAGCCAAGCAGATCATCTTGGGCATAGACAACAGAGGATTTGACAATGATATGATTCTGCAAGCGACAACATCCCCAAAGTGGTGCCAAATCAACATCAAGCATGGGTCTGATGATGGCGGCAATTACAATATCAAGTTCCCAACTAGGATCCCGGAACTTTGGCACGAGCCCCCAAGTGGACTTGACCAGCCCTATGCAAAAAGATGAACCCACCGATACCGTGGCAACCATTGACCATCACATTGCACAGCAGTCTCTCAAATGCCACAAACCTTGTGGCCAATTCCAATGTCCAACAAGGACTCAAAGGTGATTGGCGAGCTTGATCCGTTGATAATTTTGCCTGGTATCAACAACCCGACCAACCATGTGGTAAGAAGTAGATCCGGATCATAGCATGCATTTATCCAGAGGCCTCACACTCTCTAGGATTCCACTTCCAATAGATCTATACTCACCCTGAAAAGCTCAAGACTACATACTTACAAGCTTCAGGGCCTGAATTCACATCTACTACCCTGAATCACTTGTTATAGCATACCTACAGTATACACCTCAAAGAGCTCATCAGGTGTATCCCATCTCACTAATACAGGTGTAGTCATTCATGACTTGGTAGTCCCTTAGTGCATCTGAGGCATCTACATAATTACACAACCTAAAACACAGCTGGCAAGCAGAATGATGACATCATCATGATGGTTCCTACTATTGATGTCTACTGGCAACAGCCAAACTGAGCCACAGGAGGCAGCAGCCATGGTGTGGGGGAACCAGGCAGGCCGAGCACCCAATTCAACCTACTCCAGGTGGAACCACAGTACCCCATGTCCCTGTTCATTTAAACACCTACGAGGTACTCCTGGTTTGGCTCTCTAACCAGCTATGAATGGGCAGATGTACCCTCCACTGCTGTGCATTGATCTCCAGCCATTGGAAGTACAGGTGTGCCTCCGCTTATAGTCCAACTTCTCACCACTGATGACTGTCCCAGTGCTGAGCCTGAGTTCCTGCACATGTCCAGGAGGTCTTTGGGAGGTAGAGCAAGAAAATCTTCAGATATCCCTTGGTGGCCAAGCGGGCAACCAGCTTCAAATCGTCAGGATAACCCCTTGGTGATGCATTGTCAGACTCCTCAGGCATAATCGTCGTGTGCCAAAGTGATGTGAGCTGAGGCAAGTCAATGTTCAAACTCATGCTGGCGAGTTGTTGACCAGGGAACGGGAACTCAGTCAATGGTGCGGTGTGGCTGGGCTCTCTGTGCTCTTCCCGTGCAAGTAGTGTACCACATCCTAGATGCTACTGTGCACTCAGTGGCATTACCAGAGCCCTGGGCCCAGATGTGTGCACGCTGTTTGACTACCTATCGCCACCAGCGTAGCCTACTGCTTGATTGGCTGAGAGGTTGAAAGGGTTTATATGCCAGCATTGCGACAACTTTAAGCCAAGGATTGACTCTGATTCGCGATCTCCTGTTTAGGGATGTTTCACTGGCACATTAGCACGCACCTTGTACATCCATACAGGTGGTTCTTTGAGCAGCCAAATACATATCAAATCTGAGGTATCTTGAACAACATGCAAGATCATTGCAGCCACTAGGGCTGACATTCGCGCTTGTCAGCCAACCGGAACTTAGATCCTCACATTTGATTAGGACATCCTCAACACCAACTGAGGTATCCTCCAAAACATTCTTGAATGTTCAGTGACTGTACACACAACACGCACCACCCGAATGGTTCCCCGGCTGATGGACTTGACAAGGGTTGCAAGGAGCCGGGTGTCCTTAGGTAGGGTGTCATTTTCCATGTGGGATGAAGGCCACTTGTGAGATGAAGAGATGCCTCATCCAACAATGAAACAGTATGCCTCTCAACAAACTTCCAGATCCACATGTGCGCAGCTGTGCCAATGATGGCTATGGCAAATACAATTATGCCTCGGGAAATAGAATGAGCCCAAAGACTCTGGCATCAGATATCATTTGGTCAGAATTGGTCCTTCAATCATAGATGCCAGTACAGGAGAGTTGAGCGGGGTAGTCTTAAATGAAATCGTCAGCAAAGAATCAACTGGGGAGAGGTGACAATGATATCTGGAGCCTCAGCTACATACGCGATGTCCATTCTGTGATCTCCTACATTGGGTATCTGCCGTCAGCATTGGACCAGGTTTAAGTCTGACCCAGTTTGCCTAACCAACCTAAGTTGCTGAAAAGATGAGGCGGTTTGATAACAAGGAATAACATGGTGTAACCTCGCAATTGGTATTCAGAATTGGATTTGGTGGATGTGGGGATTACCAACCCTGTGAATTGCTTTCAACCCAGGCTCCACGAAGACCCACACATGTGTACACTCCTCAGTGTAATGGCTCCGATGACTCCTCACTATGATCCTGCTATTCACACGAGACAAAACACTCATTTCAGCCAAACTTCGGCCTTGATCCACATTCAAGGCACAGGGAGAAGGGGAGAGAGGGGGAAGGTAAATAGTTAACTATCAAGAAAGCTAGGTATCACTCCCACTATGCTTTAACTCCAGGAGAGTGTGAGAGAGCAGTATAAAATTTTAGTAATCGTTTGCTTCTGTTCACATCCACCGGCCCTTGCTCCGCTGGCCCTCATCACTAATTGTCCAACAGCTTGTGTGCTGAAGGGTGTATGATGATCAACCAATCTGGCAGGCCACGCATCACAGTCAAGGAAAAATAGCGTGTGAGGAACAGTGCCAGTGACGCTAAGAGTATGCAGCCAGGGCTTTGTGTACACATTATTCTGCGTACAAAGAGCCAGATGTTGAATGTGTTGGGTCTGCCAACACACAGGACACGGGTGGAGTGGGGAGGAACTGGTAATACAAATATAGACTGATTGAGTCAGCTCAGTACTTGCAGGAGGCTTCCCCGCTGTGTGCTGACCTAGTTGCCTCAACAAGTGACGTAGCATACATATCATCATTGATAGTAGGATGGGAGATTTCCATGATGATTTGCCTAGCAAACACACAAAATTCAAGCAGAGGAATCATGGGACATGAATTGTTATTGGGGAGTTGCCCATGTCTAGGGCCAGTACTGATAAGCCCACAGTTGTCCATTAACCCGGTGGACTATCATCCTCTGAGTGCCCACTGCTTGACAATTATTTCCCTATTGAGATTGATGAGCCAGACAACAAGCCTACCAGCCATCAGTACTTACAAGCACTCGTGAATCCACACACACTTCACCCACTCCAGACAGTGCAAGGCCTAGCCCAAGAACCCTTCTTTCTCCACATTGCTCACCCCACCTTCGTGGTCATCGGGAGCACTTGCTGGCCCAGCAGATGTTGCAATCAGGTGGGCCGGATCTTTGCATGTCTTCTGCATGTCAGGCCATCAGAACATTGCATGCCCACCCACTGCAGCCTGCCTTGCACCAGCAAACCTGCATCATACCCCGCAATGTAAGCTGGGTCGGGCTTCAGTGATCTGGAAGTCATAAGCATTGCCCAGGTTGCAGGTGTTTTGGCCACTTACATTAGTGTTACCAAGTCCTTGGAGCACTGCTACATCTTTGTTATGATAGCAGCTGTTGTGGTATTATTGATATTGGTCAACAGATTCTCAATTCAAGCATGGGATGATGTCACTCCAGCTTGTCATATGATTGCTGCCCTGCCCTTACGCACTTCTGAACCGGCTTTGAAGCTTCCTCGCTCTTGGCAGGCCTTGTGCCTTCTTTCTTCTGATCACTCTGGGCCTCACACTGTTCATCTCTCTCACCCCACATGTGCACTGCCAAGACACCTTGCAGCAGCTTTAGGTTGATAACATGTGGCTGTCCTGGTCAGGGATGAGTTTGTCTGGCTTAGATTGCCTGGTGTGAGAAACATTGTGAGCATCCATCTTCAGTGACTCCAGTAGCATTTGAGAGGCTCACAAAGACTTATCCTATACCACCCTTCAGGGTCCAACACACAGTTAGCCATCAAATGGTGAACACTGAACAATGTTATAACTTACAATTTGCTCCTTGTTTCATCTCCACATGGCACCCTCCTTGCCTTGTTCAGTCCTCACTTGTCCACTGGTGCCTACCTGTGTTTCCCTGGCCCCACCCTTCCCTTTCAAACCTGGTTTAGTTGTGGGCCAGAGGGGTGCCCAAGCTGGGCTGTCTTCCTGGTCATTGCAATTGTCGATGGGAAAGTTGATGTCTGGGTGAGGCTCAGTGAGATGTAGGTATATATGCGAGCCAGCAACTTACCTATGTCTCCCATGGCTTTCCTGAGCCACACATCCACCATTGATTGGTTGAACTTGTTGCCTCCATTCCTTGTTGTGTTTTCAATGTTACACACCACAACTGAGTGGAATGCATCTGGTTCTTTTCTGGTGAAAAGATATTTTCAGGCCTTGAAGAGCACATTGTGCAACTGCTGGGTCAATTGAACACTCAATGATCACCTTGGTGGTCGTGTTGTGACAGTCACTCTTTGAAAGTGAACCATCATAGACCAGGAACCCTGTCTGGGCTCATGAGCTGAGCTGTCTGCAAGTTCACATCAGCTTTCTTTTGTATCCCAAAGGGTCAGCTCACTATGGAGTGCAGCCTTCTGGAGCTGCAACTCTACGTCATGGCTCACATTATGACCTGAAACCCCAATGTCATGCTGTGCAACAATGACAGCATTCTAACATAGGCAGTGCTTGACGCAGTGTCCCAGTCAAACCTATAGCAGACCATGTTGTGTGGAAGATAGATACCTCATCCTGCCAAAATTACTGACCTGCACTTGATGCTGCAAGCTTGGAACTTCTGCTGAAACTGCTCCATGTCTTTGAGAGTGATTAATTTGAGCTCTGTCGTGAATGCATCTGGTTCGTTGGCCAAAGCTTCAAGCTGCCACACCCAATCCTCACAATTTGCTTGCTCTGGCGAACCATGTGGCCATGATGAGATAATTTTGCTCTCTGACTCTGCTATATCAATTACCTGAGGGAGGTGAGCCACAAAAGCATTAGGGGAAGGTGGGTGCTGGGTAGTAAAGACAGACATGAAGACAGCACAGGACGGGAGATTGACAGACTTTTCTCATAACATAGAACAACAAAGAACTTCCATACATAGTGTGTCATGCATGTGACAGGAGGGTGTGGCATGGTTCATTGTCCCCCCACATACATATGCAAGGCTGCCTCTCACAGAGATCTTGACTTTTTGCTTTGGCTGAACTGTGTTTTCCATGCATGTGACCATCATGATTACAGATCCCCCAGATTAGAATTCACGGACTTCCCTCAGACACCTGAAGTCAACAGGCATCAATGTGATCTCAATATCCAATATATTCTGTCTGTCAATAAACTGTAACACCATGAACTTTTTTAAGTGGTGCTAGCCCTGTCTATCACTGTGTTGTGCATGTTACTGGGATGATGAAAGGCAACAAGTCTTGTCTCACCTCTAACCCTGTACAGCCAATGATGATCCAGCACCACCCACTCGTGATCCAGCAACTCTTGCTGGTTTCTATCCATCACAGAATTTGGCACTCCTCTGCTTCTTTGTTTTTTGTTTCTTCTTCTTGTAAACATTGAGTTCCCAATGCCCTAGCCATGTGTGTGCTTTCTTGGTTGCCACTGTAGATGCTTGTATGAACCACTTCAAGTGACATAGATAAGCTACCACCCATCAAGATTGAGGTTGGGTTGAGGGGATGAGATCTGCAAACATTTCCCATCACATGATGCATATGACTGCCACATGATTTTGTTCCCTGTGTGATCTGTGTAGTAGAATACATGTACTATGGGCTATGTGATCAGAATGTCAAGTGGCTGACACTCAAGCCCAGCAGGAGCTTCCAGGCAAGAAATCCAGACCAGTCACAGGAGAAAGCACCCTGATTCAGCACTTGATTCAGCACTTGCATTGTTACTGAAGTTGCAATATGATCTGTGATTTTTTTTGTGACTGAATCAATGAGTTCATTGGCTAC
This sequence comes from Ceratobasidium sp. 394, assembly GCA_019616325.1. NCBI lineage: Eukaryota > Fungi > Basidiomycota > Agaricomycetes > Cantharellales > Ceratobasidiaceae > Ceratobasidium > Ceratobasidium sp. 394. The sequence continues at coordinate 7,321 of WSTG01000068.1, read as the reverse complement.
ATTTTGGTAGTCAATCTGTGGGGCCAGTAGGAACCCTGATACACCAAAGGGATCAGGGTGGGGGACATTGTTTGACTGTACATCTGTTTCATCAGAATTTATTACAGTATTGTTGTGGGGGGACTATTCCCTTGCACCTGTCATGATATGACTCTCAGTAGATGTCACAGGACAATGATCATGGGACAGCAATTAGATAGACCTTGTTGTGTGCCCCTCCCCAATTGTGATGTTGGACATTGCAGCCAGGCTGATAGTCAGACTGACCCAATGAGCTGGTGTTGCCTCTGGCAGAGCAAGGGCCACATGGATGTGTGTGCCTAGACAGTCATGATTGGGTGGGGTGGAAATTGTGACAACACAGTGTTGTCAGTCCTCTCATGCTTGCATTCATATCCAGACTTGTCTTCCCCACTCATGCCCAGTGTGTCCCAGGTGAGTTCTCCCACCTAAACACATCAACCTTGCCACTCACCATTGCTCTTGCAATGCTCTAGGCTCATATGCTTGCCCTCACTCAGCCACAACCCAACTGGCTTGTATCTGCTCATGCTTGTCCCCCCTGGCCAGCACATGTTACTTCTCACCACACCAGCTCTCAGAACACCCTGTTTCCTCCCACTCTCCACCCTCTTTACCTCACCTGTCCTTGCCTTCCTGTCCAAGCAATGGCCATGTCTCAGTTACACTGCCCTAGTCAACCAGGTTAACCCCACCCTTGCATTCTTACATTCAGCTCTCCACTCATGCCCATATACATTCCCTGCTTGTTCACCCACACCCATGCTTTTCTTTGTCCACCTATTTCAGCACATCCACACCTTCAGTCATCCTTGGATCACACCAACTCACCTTCGTTCTTGCCTCCACATACCACAGCACTCAGTTGCCAGAGTTGGGAGGCATGCCACAACACTGCTCAGTGTGCACAACCACCCTCTCCATACACCCCTCAGTCTGTGGGCCTTGCTGAGGACTACAGGCACTTTGACACTTGGCAGGGCACCAGAGTTATGCACAAAGGGGTGCATTTGCCTGCCCATCTCCATTATTTGCACTTGCTTGTCTCCATTATGCACACACCTGCCTCACGAACCTGTCATGTTCCTCAGTTGACTCAGCCATGTGCTCTCCCTCTTGCCTTCTTGCACATTGCCTCCTACACAAGCTCAAGCTCACCAAGCCTGCCTCCATGTCAATGGGTATATTGATCTGTACAACCAGCAGGCAACATATTTTCCACTGTGCTGCTGACATAGTGCTGACCCACTGATCACAGTGGCAACTGCTGCGAGTTTGACAGTCAACATCCTTGGTGACCTCCACAAGTTTAGCTGCAGGAAGTGGATCACTCAATACCCCCAGGTGACCAAGTCCAACTAACTAGCATAAGACATTCAATGTCTTTTGTCAATGACCCCTCAAATGTCACCAATACTGTCCATCACACATCCAGACCTGGGATGCACCACACATTCACCCTGCTTGCTGAGCTGTGCCCTGGCACTCACATGCCACACTCACTCCCAGTGCCAGACACCCCTGCCTTGTTCACCAGCCCATGATACCATGTCTCACATGCCCAGTGATTCACCCAGACTTGGCCCCACTCACAGCATTTGTGAGATTCAAGAGCTGCTTGTGGGTGATATCTGCCAGTCTGTTTTTGCATGTATTCAGTCTCTCCTCCCTGCCACCATGACTCATTTTGACACTTCCTTGGGTGCAATATTGATAGTAAAAATATGTCCCAAATTGACCACACTTGAAACATCCTTAAAATAATACTGAATGCAGCCAAGTTTCAACCCAAATCTCAGTCATGTGCAGATGCTCTGCTGCCAATTGGAATCCCTGGGCCCAACTCCAGCCTCACATGCCATGACCATGGTGGCCATGGCTCACCAATTGTCTACAAAGGTATGTAAAGTCACCCTTCACCTCAACTCCTGGTTATTCAACTGTCCTCCCCCCCTCCAATTCACTGTGCTTAATTTGATTAACTCTTATTGATACACCTTGTGTTGTCTCATCCACCCAGCCCTAACCTGCCTAACCTCAATTCTGCCCCTGTCAAGCCATCAAGGTATGCACTCAACCATGTCCACATGGTAGATGCCACCACTCAGACAGATGGCCACTCACTTAGTGCTCAACAGCAACTTCATTGGTTTGCTGTCCAGTTAGCCCCATGTCCCCCACCATTAGCACCTTTTTAATCCAAATATATTTCACACATCTGCCCAGGCCAATACTATCTGGGTTTATGCTGCTGGCCTTCAAGTTATAGTGCAGAGCAAGGAGTTAGCTGAGAAGGTCTCAGATTTGGGCAGCCAGCTTGACACAGTTGCCCTACTGGTGTCACCCTGAGTGCTGACAATCACACTGTATTAGTGCAAAACTCACTTTAGGGACCTGCTGACACACTTGAGAGATGTACCAAGCAAACTAAGAGGATGTACCAAACAAAATAAGAGGACATACCAAACAGAGTAAACATGGTGATGAAGAACCTTGACATGTACCAAAGGAAACTCTGCCAAAGTTACATCCCAAACACCCAGTGAGCTGGCCCCTAATCAGCCTAAAGTGTGAGAGATACTAAAATGTTGTTTTAGGTGCCAGTGTCAATCCAGGACCATGCTAGACAGACTTCACAGGTGTGAAGAAACTTACCAGTGGTAGGGCTGCAGCTTTGATGAAGTGACACTAGCATGCCAGGCAAGTCACACCCACCCCTGAGCTGAGTAATCAAGGAACCCCATGGAGTAACTCTAGCACTTTGATTGAGCATCATCTTGCTATTTGAGTGTGTTTGGCACATCAAGTCTATGCCTCTCTCATGTTCTCCTAGTTCCTCTCCTTTTTTTGTAGTGTCCCTTTTCCTTTTTTTACTATTTATCTTACTTTTGTTGTAGTGTTTTTCCTCCTTCTTTCACACTAGTTCTCTTACTTTTTGTATGTACCTTTTGTAGTCATGGTTGAGATTACTTGTAGAACACAAGGTACAAAAAATATAGGAATGAAGAAAGAAACAAGCCTACCTTCCCAGTTGATACATCAAAGGCAGTTTAAACAACTACATCTGAAAATAATACATGTTAGAACACATTTCTCAATCATGGTACTTGCACCTTACCTGCTTCATAGCACATGGAGTCCTTGTGATCACCACTGGGGCAGGAATATTGGTAGAGGCCTGTGTCACCTGTAATTAGTATGAGTGTGTGGGTTGGCAGACTAAGAAGTTGAATACTCACCACTTTCCTTGTCCCCTGCTTGCCCCCTTCTTACTAGTTGCACCACTGTCCCTGCCAGCCTTGCCAGCTTTGGGACCCTTGCCAGTTGTTGCCTTGTGTTTATCATTGCCTGCAGTAGCAGGCTAGGACTCAGGTTTGGTAGGGGCTTTGTGAAGCTCATCCTTGTCACTGTTGGGAACACCAAGGTCTATGAATATGCTCCCAACCCAGGAGAGTACCACACTGGAGCAGCTGGTGGCAGCCACCAGACCACTGAAAGGCTGGCCAGCAGTGTGGCCAGGAGTATTGTTGGCAAAGGGATGAGTTGCAAGCTGAGGAGGCACAGCAGGAGCAGGTTCAGTGGTGGAAGGGGTGGGCTCAGAAGCCAGGAGGGCAGGTTTGGCTAGAGCACTGGAAGGAGTGTGAGTTAGACTGATGGGCTTGGTAGGAGGAGCCAGGTCAAGTGGTGTAGGGGTGCAACAAGGGTGAGGGTGGGGGTGGATACAAACAGCAGGATGAGCTGGAGGGTTGGCAGCCACCACAACTGCTTCAGTTGGGGTGTGGGTGGCAGTATGAGTAGTACTGGCAGTACTGGCCAGAGGCTCCATGGGAGGCTAGGTACCCACATCACCTGAAATTGATTGTCAGTGATTATGGTGCCCCACAAAATTGATCATAAAAAACTGCCATCACTAATGGGACCCTTGTCAACCATCATTCTTATGCTGACATGAGCTCATATCTTGGTCCAATGTAGCCTGGCTTCTCAGCTACATTTTGCAAGTTCTTTGGATCTGTTTGGTGCAGTTGTCACCAGGGCTACAGCTGAGTAAGATATGGCTTGACAAAATCATCAGAATGATGCTTGCAAAAGGTTCTGTTGGTGATGGTGGTGTTTATGATCAATTTTGTGCAGCAATGTACACAAGTGGTGAGCCATGTTGCCCCTGGAGAATGGTTTCCAGCCACTTCCATTGTTTTACTGTTGCCTTCCTCATTGAACTTGCCATCAACACAGAGGCATTTGCAGAAAGCCAACTCTCACTTGTTGGAGCCATTGCCAGTGTTTGTGATGCTTAATGGCCAAAAGCATGTATCTTTGAGATTTAACATTATGAAACCCCCCATCAGGCCATGGTCCAACCATTGAGCTCATTGATGAGGTGTGATTCTATATTACTGTGGACACTGACTTGGATCACTGCAGATGTACACATAAAATCTGGGACATATACCCCATCATGCCCTCAGGTGTATCTGCACTTTTCCCATCAAAACCATTTGGCATCTCAAAACAATCATGCCCTCCAAGGACTGTATGGGGAATTATGACAAACCTAGACAGGTTTTGGATGAAGTCCTAAAATGGAAATTCAGGGGATATTGTACTAAATGTGGCCAATGTATTTAACTCAATACCCAGCACATAATGGAGCTTTTGCCTTGAATTCATGAATACCACACAGGTTTCCCATGCCAGGGTGTTCCACTGCCCCCTAAAATATTGACATGAAAAGACTTCCAGGTTGACACTCTTCCTGCAGCTCATCTGGCTGAGGACATAGTCTAAGAACAACTGTTACAAGAGTTCCATCTCACTTCCCCTCATGCATTGGATTAAATACACTTACCTGGGGATTCTCAATGGTTGTGGCTCCCTCTTCCTTGCTCAGCTTGCCTTCTAACCCCAGACCCTTGCCCTCCAAGTCTCTGTTCTTGTTCTCTGCCAGATCATCCCCTGTTGTTTGTTTGCCTGATCAAATCACACTGGATTCAACATATGACCCTGTTGTCATGACCTGTTGTCTGGACCTGACAAACCGGAGGATTATTGAAGCATTTGTCACATCTTCTCTGAAGTCATTCAGAACACCCTTGGTGTCACAAGACTTTGGCACTTGTCATGGTTACCTCCACTTACATAAGTCACACCTGCAATATCTCTCCCATGTAATGCAGGAGTGAGGAGTGAGTGACTAAGCGAACACATGACCCTTGGACCCTGAGCAGCTCCTATAAAATTTGGAGCCACAACAACCTTAGGAGCAACTACATGTGACTGCTATTTAGACAGGTGTAACTAGCAAGAGTGCATTGTCCCCACATGTGACCAATAATAATGGCACATGACCCAGCAGGTGCTGCGGAATGCGGAACATGAATGACTTGATGAGACTGGGATGTATATAAATGGGATGAAGCAAGTCTGAGGGGCTCAGCTTGCTTTATCTCATCAACCACAGCAACAATACACATATCTATTATAAAGGAAACAATAGCATAGCCACTACTTAAGAATAACCATAGGGATAGGATAGAAGAACCAAGAAACAGGTTGTGACATTATAAAGCAAGCTTCACACTTAACTAGTGGCTTGAAGTGAATATTCTGACACAGATATTCAGGGATGAGTACAAGGAGAGCCCAGCTAACCTCTGTGATTCATAAGAGAACACCCAGAAACTATGTTGCAGCAGATCAGTGGCAACCGATGAAGCACAAGGGTATTGAGCCAAGCCTCATCACAACAACAAACAATAACCAAACCGCAGCCACAACCTACCAACTTAGAAAGTAAAGAGAATACACCACCACCACCCGAAGTTGACCAGACTGTACCTCTGAACATGCCCGGGGGAATGCCAGAAGGGGATAGCACCCTACACCAGCCAGTCCCACAACGGATCGTGGCATTAGAAGGGGTGAACCCCCAGAGACCCCAGGAATCTGCACCCATCATATCACTAGTACCCCCAACCCCCTCACATGTGATATCCCCATCTGACAAGGAAGAAGGGCCGGACATGATAGAGGAAATGATGCAAATTGTGTCAGACCAAGTGTGAATCCTCAGAGTCCCAAACAAAACACCCCTCATCTCATTCACACCTACTGGAAGGATTGGCCCTCATGGAGTTCAGATGGTGGTTAACAACCCTAAGGACCAACTGGCTCAACCCAGCCCCCCAAACCCCATAGTGGTCATAGCCAATGCATTACAGGAGGGCCTGAGGGAACTCCAGAAGGCTACCATAACTGAAATTAAGAGAGCCTCAGGTCCAGCTAAATGCTGTGAGACTCTAGTAAGGGCCCAGTCCAATAGGCTAGACAGTGTAAGGGAAACAACTGAGAGGGCCCAGCACAATGGATGGTTTGCCATCAAGGCAGCTGAGAAGGCAGAAACGGCTGCTAGGGAAGCCGGAACAAACAATGATGGCATAGTGGAGGCAATAAGGGAGGCTAACAAGGTATTAGGTGAGCAAGCAAGGATGCTAACAGACATTGAGGAAATTTTGGTAGCATTAGAAGAGCAAGTGACTAACGTGGCAAATGAACTTGAAAAAGCCAATAAAGGAGGGCAGGAAGAGGTGATCCCAAGGACACCATCCTGCAGAGGAGAGATGGAGAGGGGGAATGAAATTCCTAGACCCCACTCAACCTCACCCTTCACCAACCAGAGCTTTGTCAGGGAGTTGACAGTGTGACTGGAAAGGAGGGAGGCACCCCTTACTGGACACACAGAGTTTGCAAACCAGATGACCCTAACAGGCAACACTATCCCCAAGGAAGTGCAAGCCAAGAAACTGGAAGCATACTCCAGGAAAAAAGGGAAGGAGGTGCAGGCATTCCTTATGAAGATGGATATTTATTTCAGAGACCATGAAGAAGGCACATTTAGCAATGGTAGGAAGATAAGCTCTACCTTACTGAACATGGTGAGTGGAAATGCCACAGACTGGGCACAACCCCTTATCCGGATGGTATCCCTGAAGGACATCAGCAAAACCAAGGTTTGCTACTGTAGGCTACGTAGAGCTACATAGCTGAATGTAGCCTTAAGTAGCTCCGTAGCCTGACCCCCAGAATGTGTTTCTTGGTACTTTTACGTACTTCTACATACTTCTACTGTAGACTACTGTATTCACCACTCTTGTACAACAAGTGCCATATTTTGTGATCTGTGCCATCCAGTATGTGGCTGTTTGACCTTGATGACTTGTCATCCTGTGTGTGTAAGCAGCCACTGGTCACCTGACTCTGTCTTGGCTGCCCTTGTTGCCTGCACAAGTCCACTGGTACA